>SSSL01000290.1:0-46981 GCA_008086715.1 Sitobion miscanthi
ATGTAAGCTTGTTTAAATGTATTGATTTATTTTATATAGTTATTTTAGTATACCAGTCATATAGTTTTATACTTGTATTGATATATTTATTAAAATTTATATACTTTAGAAGATATATCTAGAATTAGAAATAAACTTAGATGAAATACCATAACTATTATGAATATTATATTAGTAACCTACTTTATTAAATTTTATTTTATCAAACTACTTTTAAAAATAATTTTGTTTAACGTAACTCAAACTTTTATGGCCTAATAGAAAAGAAGTTTTCTTTTGAATTTTAATATTTGACCTATGACTTGCTTTTTAATGTATTATTATAGTTTATACAAACACAAGTTTTATTTCAATGAAAACACTTAAAGGGTTTACCTATTCTAATACCACTACATTTCATTTTAAGTAAATATTCTTATTATTTAATACATTATAATATAAAATAGTCTTACAACTAAACTTTAAGTACTTATATTACTTTGTTAATATTTTTTACATCATTATTTTTATGCTTAGACTTTTGAAACACATATTAAAATGTAATATTTAAAAAAATGTGTAACACATAGCTAAATTATAGTTTCTGATCGTATTAAATGTTTTGAAATAATATATCACAACTAAACATATACATTATACCCATACTTTAATTTTGACAAAATTAATTTATTGACTCCAATTCTGCCTTCGACATTCATTCCATCTGCTACTTTTTGGTGCACCACTATTTTCAACACTACATAAAATGGTTATTTTGGAATTAGAACAGTGATGCCATTTTCTTTTTTAAATATTTGAGTAATGCAAATTTACTATTCATCTATTCCTATGACAATTTATAATGTAGGTATCTATTTAACTTAATTTCCTACTTACTACTATTAATCTTTTATACTTCTTAAATGATTGCCACCAGTGCTGTGTTATATATTTAAAAAATTATATTAGTTAAAGCTACAAAAACATATAATCATGAATATTTATACATAATTTGAATTTTCATTACTAAACCAAGAAATTTGAATAATCTATTTATATAAAAAAGCGGGTAAGTGAGTAAGTGGTGTTGGAAATTATCCATTGTCCTTTCGGTTCTCTCGCAGGATAGTGCATTTGTATAAAGGGATAACTTTCATTTTGTGGTGCTACTTTGGTACGCATATATTTTTATTCACCAGAGTACCTTGATAATTTAATTTTTTTTTTCATAAAATGGGATTACTTTGATAGCTTTTTAAAATAAACCTAATAACTATTATTAATATTATATTAGTAATCTACTTTATTAAATTTTATTTTTTCAAACTACTTTGTGTAGTATACTTTAATGTTAATAAACGAAATATTATGTACTATGCGATATGTTAAAAATTAAATCTTAATGTTGTTTTCTTTTTTTTTTTTTTTAGTTTTGAAAATTACATCGAATATTCAACACTAACTAATTATTTAAGCATTTGTAACCTAGAGTAAACATTTTTAACAAATAAAATATACAATATAAGATAACAACTATTGTTTGATGTCTGAAATCTGGCACTCATGTTCTGAAGGAAAAAACACAAAGATATTGTTAGTGCATAATCTATAATAAATGGTGGAATGAATAATGCACTGTGCACCAATGTTATAATGTGTTCCATCTTAGTGGGCTATAAATACAAATTTAAGGATTTTAATCCAATAATGTATGCGAATAATGAAATAAATATTATATTCCAATGTTTTTTTGTCCGTGGACGCGGTGAGGTCAACAATTTTGTTGAAAGTGGTGTAATTTTTCGATTAAATTCGATAGCCCCTACTTGCCCACTAATATTATAAATGTGAAAGTATAACTCTGCCTATCTGTATGTAACGATTTCACGGCTAAATCACAGAACCGAATTTGATTAAATTTGGTACAAGGATGGATTATGTCTAGGAAAAAGACATAGTCTACCTTTTTGACGTAAAAAAATGCCTGAATGGTATTAAGGAAACCATACGTTGTAGGTAGGTAATTTGTTAGCTATAACTCTCGTGTTGGACGAGCAAGTAGTTTGCTTATTTTTCATTATTTCAACATGCCTCGCAAAAGCAAATCGACTCTAGGACGTAGTTTGACTTTAAATTCCGAACTTAACGCAGCTTAAAGTGCCGTTGAGACATTAGAGCAAACTCGGGCACGTCGACTTTTAGGTGACGAAGACGATGTGTTAAGCAGTCACACAGGAGACGTGCATATTTTACACGTAATACATGGGAGGCGTTTAAAGATAGGTACTGCTTTTGATTATGACCATTTAATCGACTTTAATCACTACGGATTGGTTCTCGTATGGCAAATGGATAAAAAGTGTGGAAATAGTGAAGCACTAAACTGGAAAGAAGAAACACTTGGGATGTGTTGTTCTGGTAGTAAAGTTACACTTCTATCACTCGGTGATCCAGAAGAACCCCTAAAATCTTTAATTTTGGACAATAGCAATGAATCTCGGCATTTCTTGAAGAAAATAAGGAAATATAATTGTTGTTTCCAAATGACGTCGTTTGGTGTAGATAAAGATATCGTTTTGCATGGACTTTCAACTACATTTACAATCCAAGGCCAAATGTATCACAAGGTTGGATAAAAAATAAAACTATAAAATCCTATCCATAGATAATTAAGTGATGGCCCGGGTATGTAAAGACCGGGTAACCCCATAACCCCGACTAGTGCCATTAATAAATCTGAAAACAAAAATAATGGAATCTTATTAATATTACCTACTAAATATAAGACGTTGCTCTTGAGTCATTGCGCTGATAATTGAAAAACATACATACGTTTAATTAAATCTATAATTGAAATATCTCATATCTGTTTAATTTTACTTATTTCAAATCAAAAATAAATATTAATTCCTAATATAATGATAAATAGACTGTATAATTTCTATAGGTAAGATTGTATTTAACTATAATTGTACCTATACCTAAATCTTAAAGAAAATAGATCTTAAACGCATAAATAAATTGTCAATATGTAGATTCTACCGTAAAATTTAGATTACTATCTATAATTAAACCTAAGTAAATGCATAACTATATTTACTTTCAGTGGTGTACCGATAGGGTGACACAATGGGCAAGTGCCACGGGCCCAGAGGGAGGGAGGGCCCTTCAAAAATGTGGTGAATCAAAAAAACAGATCACCATTATTATAGAATTTTAGTTTTTGATAAAAATAAGTTCTAGTAAAATTAAATCACTTTAAAATAAAATAAATTTAATAACTAGAAAAATGACTGATACACGCAACAAGCTTATGGGTAGATTATAGATTATATTTTTATGTGCAGCGTTTACCCGTATATACGCGTGGCGTCTGCGATAATAGTATTATAATATGTAGATATATAAATATAATAATTATTCTGGAACAGAAATAACAAGGAAACGCACCCTATATAGAGCTGTTGTACAACCTCAAGTTTAGGAAACCGTATTGAAGTCTGTCGATTACTCAACTACTGTCGTTAATCTTTATCCATTATCCTAATATAATCTATTATACAGCCCGGCTGAAACAGCCGTCGTTTTTCGATATTATTTTGTCATTAGTTACCTATTCTGTTGTCAGTCATCAGTCGTCACCCGTTGATCGAAATAAATATTTTTATCATGTCGAAAAAAGTACCTAGTAGCTATGAAAAGCGTAAAAATAAGTAAAACTATCAAAACTGCTTAAAATAAGTTGTTGTTTTTTTTAGTAATGTTCCTCTTGAAAATAGAATTAAATATTTTAAATATTTTATTATTACCTTATTTACCTATATTATTTAAAAAAATGAGATACATATTATAATGTGTCATAAATGTGACCATTTTATTCATAATTGTATGATATATAAGTTTTTAATATTTTATTACTTATTATAGCAGGGGTGTATCTAGATATAAATTGTGTGATTAAGTTATATTACTCTTCATACTACAAAATTGCAAGACCAAGGGCCCACTGGATTACTTTGCCACGGGCAATCGAAGTTCTAGTTACACCACTGTTTATTCTCACTGATACCTGACAATATTGACCATTAGAACTAATATCATAAAATAAATGCATATAACGGTATACTCGTACAGTTCATTGATTAGTATGATGGGTAGGTATATATTATCTAATAGTTAAAGCGTCAAACATTGTTGGTCGAGTACTTGACTTTGTAAACATTTTTGAGTCAAGTTTGAGCACTAAACTTGACTCGACTAAAATTGTAATTACGAGTAGGCATGTTTATTTAATTTTATTATTATTTTTTGTTAATATATATATTATATACCTATACCTAAATGAATGTTTGTGTGTAGATTCTGAGAAGAAGATAGGTTAATTTGGTTTTTTTTTATTCATCTGATATTAGTACAGTTAGGTTAGGTTAGGATTTTGTATTAATTGATTATATTAATTCACCATAGGTGGAATACGACAAACTTGGTATAACTTTGATACTTTAGAGTATACACTTACGTACAAACAGCTCGGGATCCGCGATCTACCGTAGGTAGATTACATACCTATAATAATATACTGCTCTGAATCAGAATTTTTATTCCGGGCAACACCATACACCGAATCATAAATAACGATTTGAACAAAGTTTGAGTCATATAGAGTTGGTACATTTAAAGGAAAACGAAGTGCACGGGATCAGCTAGTATAATATTATTATAATAATGATTATTGTCCATTTGTGTATGTGTTACGGGTGATGTTAACATTTGGATAATGTCTACATTAGCGATGCGTTTTGGTTAATGTGTAATTTTTGTTTATATTAATGAAATATTAACATTATCCAGTCAACATTGGATAATGTTAAAAGTGAAAAGTGAATTCTATTTCTTTATACCAAGTGTGACCGAGTGTAATCTACACGTGTAATAATTTTATATTTTATCGATTACACAATATGTAGATCGGTCTATCTATAGATTATTTGAATTACGAGTTTAACGCTAATCGTATGTATACCTGCTATAATATAGTGCAGCAGTACTTTATCTTACCGATAAAAAGAACAATATATATGGGCTTAATATTTATCTTAATTGTACGACGATTTTGTTATAATTTTATATGTTGACAAAACACGACGTCGAGCATCGATCTGTTGTTAGTCTGTTTTCAGTTTTCACACGTGATATTTACAGTAATTTACAGTAATTTACAGTACCTACAGTGTTAAGTGTTTTAATTGAATTTTAAATAAAATGGAAACAAAAACGGAATTTTATAGTTTATTCGAAAATGTTTTGTCTGAAAAAAAGAGAAGATAATTCATCTTATATGTCAAATGAAAAATATTTAAATATAATAAATGAATTGAAAGACGGCAATAAATCTCCTCGTTTGAACAAATTTGAAATTATTAATATCGGAGGAAAAGAGAAACTTATAGTACCCGTCGAAAAAGGTAGTACTTGTTTACTATATTACGTAAAAAATAATGAATTATATCACATATTAAATGAACTACATCTCAATATTGGTCATGGTGATAAGCATCGAATGATAGAAGAAATAAAAAAAAATACAAAAATATTTAACTCAAGAAGTTGTACTTATGTTTTTAAAATTTTGCGGACCTTGTCAAACAAAACTGTCATCTAAAGAAAACGCCTTGTTGTTAAACCGATTATTCATTCAGAAATGAATAGTCGTTGTCAGGTTGACCTGATCGATATGTAATCGCAAGCCAATGGAGAATTTTGCTTTATTATGGTTTACCAAGAGCATTTAACAAAATTTGCTCGGTTGCGGGCTTTAAAGTTAAAAATGGCCGAAGAAGTGGCGACCAATATTTTGGATATATTTTGTATTTTTGGAGCACCGGTTATTTTACAGTCTGACAATGGGCGAGAATTTGTCAATAAAATTATAAATGACTTGAAAACTATGTGGCCTACCTTAAAAATAGTACATGGTAAACCACGCCATAGCCTAAGTCAGAGTAGCGTGGAAAGCTAATCAAGACATACAAAATATGTTGATAACCTGGATGCAAACTAATAATGTAAAATCATGGAAAGAAGGGCTGAGATTTGTGCAGCTAATGAAGAATAAAGCACTTTATTCTGGTATCCAAAGGTAATTTAAAATTAGTATTTAAATATTTATCAGTATATATTTTTTTACTGTCAAATTTTAACCTAACTTACCCAACTTTTCGAAATAACTTAAGGTCACCGTACGAGGCAATGTTTGGAACAGATATGAGAGTTGGTTTGACTACATGTTTTCCTAGCGATTCCGTTGATAATACCAATACTGAAAGTGATCTAGAAATATTTTAAACAATATTAATAAAGAAGACGAAAACGAAGGTGTGGATGAAAAAAATAATGTCCAAGTGGTAAATGAAAATTTTTGTTCGAAAGCATCGAAGGACGAAGGATTATGTGACTTAATATGCTCAAGACAGGTAAGATATTGTTATTTTAAATTACCTATATTGTTCCCAATAACTAATAATTAATTTTTTACAAAAATTAATCGAAAATAATAGAAAAAATCTGAAATTAGTTTACTGAACCAAGCTGAAAAAATGAAATTTAGGTCTATCCATAAGTTCCCCCAGCCAACATTGGAGACAGTGTGAGAGTCTCTTTACCGGATGCCGACAGAGGACGAGCAGACCCAAGAAATATTATATTTGCAGTTTTGTCTATTGAGGATGGGCAATATTATAAACTTGGCAATAAATATGGTACTTTGCTACAGTTATACACCAGAAATCAGTTTGGTGTTTGTCCGTTGTCTTTAATACCGCTTAATGAGGTGGTACATGTAGAAAAATCATTGAGGGAAATTGCGAGTCCAATGTCAGATGGTGGTGGTCAAGGATATAAAAGATGTTCATGTGAGGGGAAATGTGACACCAATCGATGTAAATGTAAATCATCTAGCATTTTGTGCAATTCAAAATGTCATGGAAGCATGCCATGTAATAATAAAGGATAACACATTATGTATCATTAGTAGGTTAGGTTGTTAAAAATTAAAACTAAACTCATATTATTAATATTATGTATTTTATGGTTGTTGTCTTAAATATAATTTATATTATTAACAATTTAAATTATTGCATCTCATGTAGGATAAATTTGTATGGTTGTTAAGACATTATCCAAAAGTTCTTGGCTAATGTAATATTACCCGGTTAATGTTAACATTAGCCAAATTCATGGCGGCTTATGATGACAGTTGGCTAATGTCGACATTATCCATATGTTAACATTACCCGTAACATATACATAACGTTCTTAAACCAGTATTCAGGTATCGAGATGATAAACGCCATGACCAATTTACCTAACGACAAATTATCGTCAGTTGCATTATTCATAATATTTCTCCCCTTTTAATATGAAATGTACATTGTTGCAGTAGGTATAGGATTAATATTATATTATATTTAAAAATATTGTGTAAATAGATCATACATTATAATATTTCAAAATTTCAATAACTGTTAGGGAAATAAACTAGTATATATAATATTTGTTTAATTTTTTTTTTGGTATTATATAACTGTCTCAAGAAGGATTTAGTGTCATTGTTTAATGTTAATATCATTGGGTGATCTTTCATCTGTATCAATGCGATTACTCCACTAATCAATAAAACGAGTATCTGTAAACAAAAAATAAAATTATAATCTAAGTATAATATACTAACTTTAATTGACCAAAAAACCTCAAGATGTAAAACAAATACAAAATACAATTTATAGATATATTTGTATATTTAAATATAAGAAACTAATGATTGGGTTAGTGATTCTCAACACTAGTTCCACTGTGCACTAGTCTTGATAAAAATATATTGTTATAAAAAATATACCAGTATGATATAAATATTAAGAAACAGTGCATAGGTTGGATACATAAAAATAAATCAAATGAAAAAGACACATACAATTTTAATAATATAAAAAAAACAGCGAATACTTACTGATGTAACAAGATTCAAATTTATATTAAAAAACCCAAATGCCGAAATTTGGTCATAATCGCAAACTGATATTTGATTCATAAACATTTTGATCTGAATAATAAAATATTAATAATTACGAAATAAAAAAGTCATATCTCACTAACTTATATAAATCTATATTATATTCAAAATTGAAAAAAGAATACAATAAGTAAACAATTAAACAATTTATATTTTACTTGTTGTTTTTTGTCCAAGTGTAAATTTGAAATTCGGTATAATCGAAGGTAAGATATCATCTTCAGTCTCTGTAAAAATAATTTGAAAATAATTTTTTGATTATAATTTTCCACCGTTAGTTTTGAAATATGAAGCATTTAACTTTACGTTTGAATAATAATTATTATAACTGGGTAGAGAAGTGAGAATTCATTTATTTGGGCTCATAGTTTTTCTTTATTTGATACTCCTTGTAATATTAATTATTTCAAGTCGATATTAGAAATATTATAATGTACCTACATCCTACATGGAAGCTGGTTGATTCACGACAGGCATGCTCATCATTCTATTATCCTTAAAAATGTATTTATACAAATAATTTCGATTTTCTGAATCCGTAAGTATGTATATTTAATATTTATACTGTAAGGTGAATATAGAATGTTTCTTAAGACGATCATTAAAAAATAATTTTTAATTAATTACATTATTTATTTTAAGATTTTTCCGATTATAAAGTAAAAACTTATTTTTGTATACTAACACAGATTTACTTACTCTCCAAAATTAGGACAGAATAATGAAGGTACTACGTATACCTAGCACTCTTAAAAAAAGGTGGTCAAGTGGGTACCGCTCTGCTGTAAGTATAGTTCATTGATAGTTTTGTCGAAATTCTTACTTCAGACAACCATAAAAATTATTGTAGCGTTGCGCTCAACTTTTTTTTCATTTACACCATTAAAAACTTATGAAACCTGTATTACATTTTCAAGTTTTTTAATAAAGCGAAAAATTATTTATCGACAATATATGAAAAACAAAACTAAAAAATGTTTAAAAATATCTCAAGAAGAGTCAAAATATTTTGAAGATATTATCAAGTACGGAAACATATACTAATATTTGGGGAAAAATTAAATCATCTAAAGTAATTTGTTAATTAGTTACGATGAAAATATAAATTTATTTTGTTTTTTGTTCTTTCTGACGCTTTTATAAACTACCTGCAATTTTAAAGTTTTATCTATTTACTGCACCAACTAGATTGTGTGTCATTCCTAACAGAGAAGATGCTTAGGTAAAAAATTGAAGCATTTTTACTACCCAAATAGTTGATTAGAGATAGAAAAAATGACTTCAAGCATTCCAAGTATTTTTAATTTGAGGTAAAATATAGTAATCAGGATAGGAAGTAAGAACAAACGTATGGTTAACAATAATATCAGAGTGAGCAGGCTGAATAATCTGTAATAATATATAAGATGGGAGTACCTACCGGAGTCTGAGACAATAGACGTAACGTTTTGTTGGCTATCGCTTATGTACCAGGAACTAGCAATAATAATAGGTAATAAGTTCAATTTATATGATATAGTTATTTTATCAATTCCTATACTTGATACAATTTTCAAAATATTTTGACTAGTTTCAAATTGCTTATGGACATTTTTAATAATAGATTCTGAGCTGAGCGAAATAATGTATTGACTTTACTATGATGTGTGTTTTTTATTTTTATATATTTTGTTTGTCAGTAATATTTTAGATACTGAAAATGATCCAATTTTCGAGTTCAGCATCTTTTCAAAGGTTGAAAATGTAATACTAAGTTATTTATAAGTTTCTTAATGGAAGTTAAAAAATATGTGAATAACAAAAGCACAATTATTTTTTATAGTAACATTCATTTTGTATGAGAGTTTGAATTTACAATTTTCACGATATTGGATTTTCATCGGTAAATTAACAAATTTTCATTAATACATTTTTGATGTTTTATGGTAGTTTAAGGTATTTAATGTAAATTATAGTAATCAGAATATGAATAAAGATAATATGGTACCTAAACAATAATCCTTTGAATTACCTTCTCATTTATGAATGAAACAAATACGATAATAGACATCAAAAACGTGATAATTTGTGCGTGGACCAATAGTGGTAATAATTTTTCCCAGTTATTTTTGTTTGAATTCAAGCTGGCTAATACTTCACTGTTGACAAGAAAGTATATACTGATCAGCAAATTGACATAGCTGCATGTGTAAAGCCCTAAAAGCAATGGACCGTAACCAATAGAAAAAACGTTTAACAAATCACAGAGTTCAGAGTGTAATAGTCGCGTGTTTTCCATCAAACCCACTATTTCGATGTGTGTCCATTGGCTGGAAGCGGGAATTAAGTCGGCAGGAAGACATTTCCAAAAATCATTTAACGTTTGGAATCTGGCATATAAGTTGTGAAGGAAGAAACATGATGAAATTGTAACCGCATAGTCCATAATATATGGTATACCAAATAATGTGTTATATGCCAATGATTTAATGCTATCAATTTTAATGGGATATAAATAAAAACTGAAGGATTTAAATGCAATAAAGTATGCAAATATCGATATAAAAATCGTATTCCAATGTTTTTTTGTCCATAAACGCTGTGGTGTCACCAAATGTGCTGAAAGTGGTATAATTTTTCGATCAAACTCTATAATTCCATTAATAAATCTGAAAACAAAAATAATAAAAACTCTTTAATGTGACGGGTTATTACAATCGTTATTACAAATTATTTGTGTCATTAATTTTAGGTACTAAATTCTAGTTCACAATTAATCATATTCTAATTCAAAGATTTTTTTAAAGTAGTAAAGTTCAAATGATTAATAGGCTATATATACTAAAAATACAAAAATAATCTATCTAGGAAATGGCTATGAAAACTTATTAATGTAAAATGTTACGGATTATTATAATAATACGTTACTCTTATATATTTTAATTTGTGTAATTGCCCTGATAATTAAAAATTAACTACAAAGACGTATAAAACTAAATAAAAATAAATTTATATCAATATGTTATATTTCTAATTAATTTTAGGTATTAAATTCTAGTTCATAATTGATGTTCTACTTTACCTATATTATTAAACTAATAAACTCAAATGTTTTATGTATTATATATTTATATGCCATGTATAATATTCTAATAGACAGGTAATGTCACGAGCACATTAGTAATGAAACGGTTTCACTACTACTGTATTTATAGGCTCAAATTGACTACATTTTTTGGGAGGACTCAAGCCCCCCTCCCTATAGGCCATATTGCTTAATACCACAGAATATAAAAATTAGTACTAATTACTAGATTTTGAACTGGGGGGACTTGACCGACATTTTGGTGGACTATGTCCCCTCCAAGCCTCCCCCTCCATCTTTGCGCCAATGATGATAGCTATTCCTTAGGATTATTCCTAAGTATATACTCACTATAACAGTCAGTCAGGGTTTATTAGTGGGACGTATCATGGACTGCACACTAGCTATGAGAGAGATGGACGAATTGCGGCTACATAACAATTACCACTTCATACCTATGAAGTTTACTAAGTTTACTAAGTTGCATCACAAAAATGTGTTTTTTTATTAACTTATTCTGATAATGGAAAGAATCAGTAGAAATAGCAAAATACCTAAACAGGATCGTAACTTGCTAATTGGTGGATAAAGTATAGACAAAGAATAGTAAAAAAAAGCGGGTAAGTGTGGATACCGCTCTACTGTACTGTAGGTTACAAGTGGGTCAATGTATAAAAGACTGTATTAAATTTAAATTCAATGATATAATATCATTGTATAAGAAAAACGATTCTGAGCGGAGACGGTTTGTCAGTCTGGATTTTTCACATTGTTATAATTTATATTAAAGCCTTTAAGTTGAAATAATGTTATAATATTATTATTTTTTATTTGTTGCTATAATGATAAACAAAGTGTTAGAAATTTAAATCCCATTTTTAGTGGTTTTTCATAATTTGTCGGTAGTTTTTCCCGTGGTATTAAATAACTATTGAGAAAATCGACCTCTTTAAAGTACCATCTTGATCCAATTTGCTACAAGATAAGGTACTAATGTACTATATCATGTTAAAATCGAAGCACTCCTTCTGGCAGTAAAAAATAAATAAATAAAAACCATTGTAAAACCACTAACTTCCTCACTTCATTCAGAATCTAAAAATAATAGTATAATAGGTTAGTTTTAAAATAAAATAAAAATATCTTTACCACCCACAAATATTACTTAAATATCTACCGAAGTAGATTGTATTTTAATCTGAGAATTTGTGATTTATAAGTTTAATTTTAATATTTTGAATAATAAACTAATTAAAAATTCAAATCAAATATATAAAGGTACAATGATTTATTTTTAATATACATGCTACCTATAGCAATATACTTACCTACCTATTATACAATTATTAGGTATGTAATTATGTATGTTAAATCAATTTTTTTTTTTATTGTGCTATTTATACTCATTGGTGTAGTATAAAAAATTTTAAATCAATTAATTTTTCAAAATTAAAATTAAAATTATTTACTATATAATAATTTAAAAAGATATCATCAGATAAAATACCATCTTCTTATTTGCGGTACCATTTGTGGGTGGACAAAATTTTTAATTTTATTTTATTCAATAAAATTAGATTTGATAAAATTGAAAAAATAATATTTGACATATAATAATTAATTATTAATTCATTCTATGAAGTAAGTCATACTGGTTAAAATAGATCGAACAAACGTTAAAAAAAATACAAAACTTAAAATAAAAAAAATGGGCAAGTGGGTGTCACTTTGATGTACAGTTGGACATAAGTAGGTTACTGTAATGGAAGGTGTTAAGTTTTTATTTAATGATATAATATCATTGTATCAGAAAAACGATTCTGAGCGAAGATGGTCAGTCATCCTAATATTACTAAGAATTATGTTTATTTGATGATATTATTGTGAATAAAGGAATTTATATATAACCTATTTACGCGGAACCTTGTTTTAAAATGCAATCCTTAGATATAAAAGTTGAAAATGTTATAACTTTTATCTACAAAATAATTGTAAAATTAAAAATTTAATAAATTTTGTCTTTATTCGAACTTAATTTCACTGAATGTTTATATTTTCATTTTCTATACACCATACAATTTTGAAAATATTTGACTCTTTTTGAGCTGTTTACGGATATTGTCAGTTTTCAATTTTTTTAGTTTTTTTTTCTATAAATATCAATAAAATTTTATTTTTTAGTAAAAAAGTGAGAAAAAAAGCCTCCCCCCAAGTCCCCCCCTCCACCCAATGCTATTCATATAGTTTTCAGTAAATGATGCATTTAGTTGTATGTGACATTTTTATTATACTTAGTTATATTACAGTACCTATTTATATCATAATAAAGTTTTGTTATTTATCTACATTTAATACCTGTAGTCTGTAGATATCCTTAGTGTAGATACTCAAGCTTCAGTTTAAACAGAAAAGCATTTTTTAAAGGTCTAATACTCTAATGGCAAAGAATTAAGTTAGCCATAGTTAAACTTATACAATTAATTTAATGTTTACCAAAACCTTTGTGATATTGGAACCATTTTAAGAGGATAATATTTGCGCATGATTTATGTTAACGGTTTCACAAACGTATATTTTTGACATTCTCGTGTGATGTAGGTACTATAGCTGTAACTTATATTTAAGTTTGAACTCGAAACCTCTATTTTTTTCAACCATGTACATTGTACAAGTATAACAAAAAATCTAATTTTACGCCTTTGAGTTATTCATGTTTAAAAGTAATAAATATTTACTTGATAATCCATTTCGTTGATAATCTGGCTGCGATAATTATAATCCAAAATTTAAATGTATTTAACATTTGAAGTACATAAAGTTCTTGATTGAACTGATTCAAATATAAATAAGTGCATATCAACAACACAATCATCCGTGATATTTCTAGAAATACGTGAAACGTTAATGTTATATTTTGAACCAAAACTCCAGTCGGCTCTACGATATATGAAATAGAAATTAAGCCTATACACTTGCATAAAATTAAAATAGGTCTTAAGGTTATGTGAAAAACAGACGTCATTTTGATGGTTTGTTTCCAGAACTGAAACTAAAGAATAAATATTAGTTATTTTATGATAATCGAAATAATGGCATCGAAATATTGACGACACTCGAATTAAATAGTTGTGTGAACCGTAAAAACTATTACCTACATACCTACATCATTATTTATTCATTTATTATTAGAAAATATTTAGCATGACGTAATTGAAAGATATTAAGAATTACTTGTGTCTACAATTTATGATTTATATAAATATAACGATCTGTGAGTTACGCACACGGCACACCGACTAAGTACACTATACCTACACTTAAAGCAAATGAATAAAATCGCGAAATAATGCGATTTTTTTATAAATATATATACATTTAAAATATTAATAAATAATAATATAAGACTGAAGAGTTTGTTTGTTTGAAAGTGCGAATTTCAGGACTGGTTTGAAATAAAAAATCTTTTTGTGTTGGATAGTCCATTTATCGAGGGAGGCTTTAGAGTTTAGGCTATATAACATCACGTCACAACCAATTGGAGCCCAGGGAGGTGCTCAAAAAGAGATTTTAAGATTTACGATGGAAATGTTTGTTTATAAATGGTTGCTATTGGTTATAGGAGAAATAATTAGTAGAAATAGTATTAATTATTATTGGATGCCATTGGTTAATCGGAAGATCAGGCTTAATCATGCATCAAATTGAATTTTCGCACATTGCTTACCAGGGTGGCTGCGTTTCACTACTAACCTAAAAAGAGCTGAACAAGCACAATTTTTTTAAGAGTTCTGTTTTTTTTACGGTCATGAAGTGCACGGGATCAGTTATAGTTTTTATATATTTGGATAAATTACAAATTTGTTGAACTATTGTGGGTCATATTGAAAGGGTTCGCGGGCCACATGTAGCCTGCGGGCCGCGTGTTTGAGACCACTGGTATAGGTCATAGCAATTTATTATCTTAAATTATTAATATAATATCTTTGCACGCACATTCCATGTCCACAGTCTGTAGGGTGGTAGTCAAGGAAAATATGTAAATATTGATTTTGGCAATTCTAACATTTCAAATGTGGGAATTATTTTGAGGGTTACCCGAGTAAACACATTATGAAAGTATTATTACGTACTAAACCAATACAATTATTAGAAGTCATGTGTACAATAAAATATATCTTACATGTTTTTAATTAAAAGTCCATTTTTTAATTTTCTCATATTATTGTAAGGACAACAAATACAATAAATAATAATATTAATAAAAATACCGGTCTCGGTTGACTTAAAACAATATTTTAGGGTGGTACCTTAGATCTTATATTATAGATGGACCCATTTCCCGATAACTCGAAACACATCATATTAGCAATAAGTCTCCGACTAAGATGATTGATGTTCGCAATCGCTAAGAAAACATGCGTATTGAATATGTAGGTACTTTTGTAAAGTTTCGTATCCTTGTGGGTACGACAACTTCCAAAATACTTGTAACCTCATATATTTTAAGTCGTAACTATTTGTAAGCAACATTATATTACGATTTGTAACTCAATCATACCAATAAATTATATGGATTTAAAAACATTATATTTTAATAACAAAATTAGTATTCTTGGTGGTATCACGCTGTAGTTGGTATCATCACATACCATGCTAACTGCTAATATGATAAACATAACAAATGTAAATCTAAATTACGGACTAAGATATTATATAGGAGTGGACGTCATAATATGGTACACAAGTTATATTGGTTGGACACTTGGGTGGAGTACGGGAGTATTTTATTTATGACATTAATATATTATAGCTTATGATTATTTTAAAGGTGGGTTTCCATTACATACGTTCACGTGTACGTGCATTTATTGAACGGATGCTATGAATGGTATGACAATATTTTGGAGGGCAAGACGTTGAGTTTTTTTTTTAAATTTAAATTTTGAAAAGTTAAAGGTTACTGTAATGTTGAAATTATTGCTATTTTTAAACGATATAATGAACGTTATGTTGGCTATAATGGAAAAACCGCAACGACTGTCCCTCAGAAATATTGTCACAATTCAATTTTATTAAAGTATTTTTACTCTAGAACCAAAATTGCAAGGTTTATACTCAGATTGCGTAAACGCGTTTTTTCTATATCGTACGTGTGTAAGACAACACATGTGGATGTGACGTCCTTTTAAGACGTAACGCATCTTCAAAATACCCCCTTACTCCAGCGAACCATAACACTTATGCACCAGTCCCCCAGACCCTACAACCATGTCATGTCCGTCAGTCTTGTTATCCTTATCTCAGTCCGTGATCTAACTGTAATAAACATTACTTATATTGCAGTTACGTTGATTAAAAGGAAATAGGCAATATTTTATCTATAGAAATTCGTCGAAATTATTTTATTTTTATGTCCATAATCAGTGGCTCTTAACAAATTTTTTTTAGGTGTGGCAATGAACAATAACTTATACCCACCTTGCCCCATAGGATATTAAAACCACGCGGCGGGGGACGTCACCAACTTTTAATCTACAAAATATTTTCAGAAGTTATAATATTTACTGCATTATGTTTACATTATAGCATTATTTAATATTTTAACACATTAGAATTAGGTTCATCTCCAGAACAAGTCTCCTCAAAATGAAAACCAAGTTATTATCATCTTAAAACGATATACTCAGTCACTGATTTAGTTATTTAAGCTATTAGCTAGGTACATCATTCAGTGATAATTAGAACTAAAACATTTTTTTCTTAAACCTAGGTATGTAAATATATGTATACCTATTATTTGGTTATGGTTAGCAATAATATATTTTTTAGTACCTACTGTACTATAGTATTATATTAAAGGACCATTACACTCAAAAAAATAAATCAATCTTAAAATATTGTATCAAGTGAGATAATAACAGAGATACCTGTGATGCCGCCGCTGATTACTGTGTACAAAATTTTACGAGAGTAATACGACTCTCGCTGTTCAAACACTTATAACTCGGCTAATGCTCAATTTGATGTTGACTTTTATAATAATTTAAAGTTCACAAATTAATCTTTTATTGCATGTATAATATTTTACCACAATATGTACAATGATTCAATTAAAAACTAAACTAACATTTATTTGTACGACTGTGGTCTATTTTAGGAATGTTGTCCACCGTGTTATTATCGTGTAAGTCTTACTATATTTATACAGTATCGTAACTTGGTATAATGTTGTGTGTATCGTAATATAAATAATAATAACAATATTTTCACTGTGAGTGAATCAAAATAAAACTGTAATAATTAATACAAATAATACTGTTTAGTCGTTTAGGCCTCAGTCGTACGCCGCGAGTCCGTACTTATCGTGTTTCGTGTAACCGTGTGCTTAGTTTTTCGTATGCGCAGTATAGTTTATAGTCCAGTGGCGCCGAAACCATATATTAGGTGTGGCGACCGTCACACCTATTTTAGGGGGTGGGTGTACCCCCTAAAATTGGTGGCTGATCGTAATCCTAAGTATAATAATATATTGTACAAAAAATATACTAATATAAAAAAGATGGCTTCCTAGCGTGTTGAAGCGTGCAGTGTGTACTACATGGTGACTTTAGAAATAGCCAATAACTAACTAATAATTTAATTAATAGTGTTTTCATTATTAAATAAATTCTAGTATTTATAAACAATGGTAATGTGAAAAAGTCAAAAACATTTACTATTTTTATTTTACAAGTAATAAAACAATTAGTATTAACTGAAATAGCCGGGGTGACGGGCCCTCGGCACACATGATTGAATTTATTTAACAATGATTCGTGCTTTTATATTTCCACCTATTAGGACAGTAAAAATGGTTCAAATTTCTACTTCGGCATCTTTTCTGATGGAAAAGTAAATCTAGTTGGTACTTTTTGGGTCAAAACTCAAAAGTAAAAAATTCCCAGAAGTTTTTAAAAGCTTCGTGAAAAACAAAAGAAAATTAACAAATAAAAGTAATTTTTACACAAAACCAGTCATTGAAAAAATCGATTATGTTTTTCTGTTGTAACTCATAAATAAATAACCGTACAAACTTTATATTTTAACAATATTTTTATGTAATACATGAGCATTTTCTTTACAAGATATTTCCTACAAGAGATTCAAAATATATTTACTCTTTTTAAGCTTTTAAATTTCGTCGGTGAATTATTTTCTCTCTCGGTCAAGTTGAACACAGATCCATAATACATTTTTTTTAATTCTCGTCTAAAGTTAAAACTTTAACAAAATTTATTAAAATTGCAAAAATTTAAAAATTTGCAAATATTTTTTTGGTTAAAATGTTAAATTTTTATAGCTGAGGATTGGAAATTTAAAACCAGATTTTTCATTAGTGAGTAATTCTAATAATATTACTCATTAATAGTGAAATGTCATAATCACATTATTATATTATGATTTTGCTATCTAGGACCGTAACAAAAAAATCTAAAAAATATATAAGCACAGTTTTTTTCATAGTAATTTCAAGTTGAAACTTGAACGAAATTAGATGTTTGAATGAAGATTAACGATATTCATTATTTCGGGCCAGTTATTTGTAATGTTTGGGAAATGAAAAAAAAAATTTAGAAGAACTTAAAAATGGGTTTAATAAAATTTGGCTTGCGAGTGATGGACAAATTGACTCTCCTGGATTCTGTGCAAAATACTGTACTTATTCTATGATGGACGTGCAGACAGGAAAAATAATTGGCTTTAAATTAGTTCAAAAATTAATGGTTCAAGGTGATTTAGAACGTTATGCTTGTGGATCGTTGCTTAACGAATAAATTAATGAAGACAATTACAAAATAGATATTTTTCTTACCGATAGACACAAGGGTATTCGATGTGACATGGGAATAAATCATTTGAATATTGAACATGAGTTCGACGTATGGCATATTTCTAAAAGTTTAATGAAACGCATGAAAACATTAGACAAAAAATATCCGGGTGCGTTTTGATGGAAAACCAGTATTAGCAACTATTTATGGTGGTCTGCGCAAACATGCCATGGCGACGGAGATTTGTTAGTGAAGAAATTTACTTCTATTTTGAAGCATATTAGTAATATACACAAATGGGTTGAAGATGGTGAAATAGTAAAATGTGAACATGCACCACTATCAAACGATGAACAACGTAATAAACTTTGGATAAATCAAAATAGTGAATCTTACGATGCTCTAAAAAAATTAATCACAGCTAAAGATTTTATAAAAGACTTGGCACATGCTAAACATTTCATTCATATAAGGAGACTAGAGTCATGCCATAATGTCAGACTTAAATATATGCCCAAAAGAATTAATTTGAAATACAACGGTATGTATATTCGATCAATTTTGGCAATTTTTAACCACAACAGTAATTTAAATGAAAATCCTATTGGGAAAAAGGTAGTATATTCAATGAGCCTTTGAAAATATACAATAAAATCTCGTTTTGAACCAACAAAATCAGAGTGGCGTCATGTTATATTAGAAAATCTACAAACTTCAATTAGAAGTGGAGTACCTGTTGATTGTGAATAGTTCACATACAGTAATAAAAACGCACCTAAAAATATTGCACCTGATTTAAATGATTTAAAAGCGAAACGATTTACAAGATTTTCGTCTAATAAGTAGATTTTCTTTTCGCTAGTTAATTTAAAATATTGAAAATGTGTATAACATAACATTTTTATTAAATATATTGTTTATATTATTTTTTTTGAATTTGTACTTGGAAACAGTAGTTATATTAATTTAAATTTAAATTGTCAAAAAAAAATTTAAAGTTGTAAAACAGTTAAATAATTAAAACTATATTGTTTATGATTTATGATGGTAGAACATTAAAATCTTTGAATCCTACGTAATTTTCGTTGGATAAAAAAGTTTGAACATTTAATAGTAGGCTCCTAATATAGTAATATATTGTTTCAAAGATAAATGAAAAATATTAAAAATGAAAAAATTGTTTTTTATAAGCATTTAAAGTTTAAATATTCGCAAAATACGTAAAATTCACGAAAATATGCAACATTTTTTTAGTTAGAATTTCATAAAAATTTTTCTATTTAAATCTAAGATTTGGAAAAGTAATACAAGATTTCTCATAAGGGTGTCTACCTTACTCTAAAAAAAAATTTCTATAAGCAAATCAAATTAAATTTTTATGAGCGTTTGAAGTTAATTTTTTTACCAGATTGGATATTCACTTGAATTCTCATGTAGCGATTTTGTTATTTAGTTGAAATTCAAAAACGAATAACAGTAGAAACATGCAATTTCACTGAATGTTTATATTTTCATTTTCTATGCACCATAACATTTTGAAAATATTTTGACTCTTTTTGAGCTGTTTATGGACATTGTCAGTTTTTAATTTTTTTAGTTTTTTTTTTTGATACAAGGCTCCTGATATATTGTTACAATAGTAGTTAAAAACTATTAAAAATACATACGCACAACTTTTTTTTATAATCATTTAAAGTTCAAATTTATAATTTAATAATTATTTTGTAATTAATAATTTATAAAATGTTCAACATTTACAGCCAAGGATTGAAAATTTAAAACAAGGTTCCATGTAAATAGGTTATATATAAATTACTTTATTCACAATAATATCATCAAATATACTTGGTAATATCATATGCTGACTGACCGTTTTCGCTCAAAATCGTTTTTCTTATACAATGATATTATATCATTGAATTCAAATTTAACACCATCCATTAAAGTGACTCAATTGTAACCTACTGTACAGCAGAGCAACATCCACTTTTCCGCCTTTTTATTTTCAAAATTTTAAATGTCTATAAATAGGCCAAAAAGAGTTAAAATATTTTGAACATTTTACTATGTGAGTACTTGCAGACAATTATATTATTTTATTATAATCATTTGGTAAACATTTAAAGTATCTACCTATTCACAGTTAATTTTTGAATTACAACAAAATATCAAAAATTGTTTGAGGAGAAATTATTAATCAACGGTTGAATATCCATTGTAAAAAATTGAATTTCAAACGCTTACACGAAATTAATGTGACTTTTTGATAAACTTATTTTTTAACTTTTCTTGTTTAGACAGATGAAAATTTTTAAATTTTCGCAATTTTTATGATTTTTGTTAAAGTTTTAGCTTTAGACAGAATATAGTGTACAACTATAATTAGTGCAAACTGCACGCTACGATACACTAGGAATTCATCTTTCTTATATTTGTATAATTGTATTATATATTTGTATACTTGGGATTTTCATTACCCACCAATTTTAGAGTGTACACCTAATACATGGGTTCGACGCCTCTGTCCATAATATTATAATATTATTATTGTTGTACCTGCATTCGCTCAAATAAGTTGATTTCAAAACAGTAGATGTTGTATTGTGAATCTTGTGTTTTTTTTGTACTTAGTGTTTTGTTTTATCATATTGTGAACTGTTTATAATAATAAATAAAAATGATAATTAACAAATACGCAATAGAAACAAAAGTAAGTGCATTTAGTAAATGAAAATAATGCAAATTGAATAAAGCATTATTTTATTAAAATATTGAAATCAAAATCATTATTGAATTATAGTGTATCAACGTACAATTTCAGAAAAGCTAAATTGCTCCACCTGTATACGATCGCGTCCGGATTAAGTCCAGGTAATTTGAACTTTTGAGATTTGAAGGTGAGTATATTATATTTTTTATCAATTTATTTTTTATAAAACATGTGTTCACTGTTCAGACGTTCAGGACTCTTGGATTTTCTCTTTCATTGAGCCACTTGGTACTGATAAGCATTTTAGATTCTGAGTGGTGCGTCGAATGATTTTTTTTTACTATAATGTGTTTTTTTTATATATCTATCTATATCATTTCTACGTATGCAAACAAATGGTACCTATATTAATAATATGATATTATATTTCAACATATTTTAAAGTCTACGATTATTTTATAATGCAACTTGGTACACTTTGGGTATTTACACCAGCACCGATGTCTTGGTCGACCTACCCGGTGTTGTGTAGGTACTCGTTGCGCTGCGAGTGTGCGCTTAATCGGGGACCACCTTCAGACCCTCACTTTAGATGCACACAACATTTTTTTATGACTTCCCACAACGATGTGATCGTGCGCTTGGAATTTTTATTATATAAATTAATCAGTAGTACACTATATACGCCGGCTACAGCTTTATTCCATTATTAGTATTAATTATATTATTATAAAGTATATGTGATTTTTCGTATAATATTAAGTATAAATATGTAACATGGAGTATTCCCGAGAATATAGTTTCAGGAATTTCCCCGGTGAAACTCCCGGAAATATTCCCAACACCGGGAATATAAGAAGTTTTAAATATTGATCATTGGTTTCAGTTTTAAATTAAACTTATGGTTGTAAATGATCCAAATAACAGCTTTGTTCGGTACAGAATTACAAATATGTCGCGTACCCACTCATACGCGCGTGAATGCGTTTTTACACGGCCGCCGCCGAACAGTGCCGTCACCGACACAGCTGTTTTTTTTGTCGCGACCAACCGTTGCCGCCAGTGTATAACCGTAACGGACGCGTTATTAGCGTTGTTGTGTAACGCCGACGTTCGGTGACTCCGAGTTGTGTTCTGTTGTCGTTCTCATGTGCGCGTACAAAACAAAAACAACCCGCTCATCGGTTTTTTTTTGGTCGTACCATGGTGCCGTTGTCGCCGTTTTATTTGTGATGACGAAAACGAACGAGTGCGACCAGGTACTTTCTCCGAAATCGCGTGTGTCCCGCGTCTTAAGTTGTCAGTTCGTAGGAATTGCTTTATTATACTCGTAGCCGCGTGTCGTTGAATCACCGGTCGACCGTCAGTGTCGACGTGTCGTTATATTTGCCCGGCCGACCACGCGGTTTATCGTAGTGCCGGCATTTGCGACATACGGTTCCGCCAACCGACGCATCCGTTTGTTAATTTTTGTACTTGAGCGCCATCCGATTTACATGGACGTGAGGTGTTTGGCGTTCCGCGTCCCCCAAATGCCGAGTTCTCCCGGTCTAACCGCAGGACGCTCAATGACGTCGTCGCACTCTTAATTTGGAGTGATTGTCCAACGCTTATTGGAGTCGTGAGTCATCCGTCGCGCTCCACGCCGCGCAAAGTCGCGACACCACCGCCACAAATCTCATCATCAGTCAGCAGGGTTATCAACGTTCCACCGTCATCGTCGGTGTCAGGTCGACCAGGTCGTAAGTATTATTGTCGTTTATCGTCAAGTATTATGTTAATATAGTCACTAAGTAATATTGAGTGCGTTCGAAACCCTCCTTATTTGTTTGTAATCGTAATACATTTTTTTTCTTTTGTTTGATCATCTTATTTGGAGTTACGAAATTATTTTTACACACATACATAACCTTTTTACCTACTTCTATTTTTTTTCCTCTTACAGTCCACTAGCAAAACGGTACGTGTGCAGCCCACTCGCACACAAGCTTTTTATTGATATTATGTCAGTTTAGATATTGTTTTTTTTTTAAAAAATATTTATTATATATAATTAAATTTTTTAATTAAGATCTGTAATATTTTAAAACGTAATTATTAATTATTGTGGGACATATTAATCTGAACAGGTCTGCAGTAAGGTACCTATTTTGCCTAAACAATACGCCGGACAACATATTATGTTTGCGCCAAGTAGGTATGTAAAGCATTTATTTATATACTCATCATCAGTATTTACGACAACTTTAGAATAGTTTATAAAATAGATGATTGGTATTAGTGTATCACGTATTTTAAATTTATGTAAACTTTTATAGGTATTTTTGATTATAATATAATAATAAACTGCAATTGGTAGTTATCAATACTAATCGGTAGATTCTAAAATTACTGTAGGCACTATAGATCCAGGATTTTTCACAGGTAAATCTGTATTAAAAACCAAAAATCCAAATTAATTATAAATGTAATATTATTTTGGAAGTCGGAGGGACTGCCGTCTATTCTGAATAACGAACAAAATGATTAAATACAACAAAATATATAAATAAATTCAGTCCGATATTGGAGCCGATTTCCGTACTAACACTTACAACAAACCCATTAAATCTATCTATAATAAATGGTCACGCAAAGAAACATGATGAGACCGTAATTGCATAATCTATAACAAATGATATAGTGAATATATGTTGTCAATACTACTATGTTTTCTAGATGAAACGGCCGACAATAATAATAGAAATCTTAATCCAATAAAAGTATCCAAAGTAATTGATATAAAAAAATTGTATTTCCATGTTTGTTTGGTTCCATGTACGCTGTGGGTCACCAAAATGTTGGAGTGGTATGATTTTTCGATCAAACTCGATAATTCATTACTAAATCAGAAACAAAAATAATAGAAAATCATTAATGTACGGATTTATTAACAAATAAAACTATTTTACTTTATATATTTTAATTTGTGTCTTGGATACAATAATTATACACTGTACGTTTTTTTTTGAAGGGGGCGTATAATAGGTAGTAGGTACCTATACAATTTATATACCTACAAATTATTAAAGTATAACAACTGAGTGACCGTTCATAAACTAGCTTAGATTAATATGAAATATAAATGTTATTCTAGAAACATAAGTATTGAGATTATTTGATTTTTTAAATAAATTTTTCATAGATTAAACAATAGTCAATTTAAATCAAGAGGCGGTTAAGTAATTACATCATATATAGTTCCACTTTTATACAGCCCGGGGTCACATACTTACTACCATTTTAAAAGTAGTTTACAACATTTTTATAGAAAGGAACCATTGAAAAAAATAATATAAAATTAATTAAAAAGTAATATGAACTTGATTATTGATCTATGGTTTGGTGTTTTACACTAATAAAAGCGGATTATGAGTAGTATATAAATATAACGCATTCACCATCCGAAACAACTAGTTGTTGGCTAACTATTTCCACTGTTACTAATAATGGCCATTTAAAAAAAGTGTATTTTTAAAATATGGTCACATTCAGTTAAATGGCAGATAAGTTTTCGTTTCTAACAATTATTTGCAATAACCTAAAAAAATATTTTAATAATTAGTTCCAAAAATGATGATTTTGATTATTGGCAACATTTATGGCGTACTACCTATATTGGGCACGGTTTATTTTAAAGGTTCGCAAAACGTATATTTTCAAACATGATCGTGTGACATATTATTACCTATAGTGTAACTTATATTTCATTTTTAGCTCGCAATCACTAATTTTTTTCTTCATGTTATTATTGACAAGTAAACAATTAAACTAATTTTACTCTTGAGTATTCATGTTTAAGAATAATAAATTTATACTAATTATCTATTTCTTGATAGGCTGGCTGCGATAATGGGTGGGATTATTATTTTTAATCCGAAATTTGAATGAATTTAAAGTTTGACGTACAAAACCAATCTTGTTTGAACTGATGAACATATATAAATAAGTGCAAAATTAACTAAACAATATCCGTGCTAGCTCTAGAACTCGTGAAACGTTAAAGTTCCTACTTTGAACCAAAAATCCAGTCGGATTACAACAGTATATGAAATATCAATTACGCCTAACACTTGCATAAAATAAAAAATAGTCTTAAGGTTTTTGAAAACACAGTCGTCAGTTCGTAACTTTTTTCCAAACTGAAAAAAGGACTAAACTAAAAATAATATTAGTTATTTTATGATACACATGCTGGCATCAAATAATGATGGCGCGACTAATTTAAGCGACCGTTAAAATTATTACACAAACATTGGTTTATTCGTAATGGAAAATATTTAGCATGATGCAATTGAAAGGTATTAAAAATATTTAGATAAAATATTGATAAAGTCATAGCAATATTATTTTAAACAAAATATAATATGTTACATGCACATTCCATGGGAGGTAGAGAATGTTATGTAAATATGGACTGTTGCAAATAAATATTTCAAAACGTGGCATTTATGTGATGTGATGGTTATCGAGTACACAACATTATGAAGGCATTTTGTTAGTTCTAAACATACAATCAACTAGGTCACGGTTACAATAAATATGTTTGTGTTTGTAATTAAAAATTCTATTTGTCGTCTCAGAATGAAAAAGGTTTCAACTTAATGTGTAGTTTCTTCAGGGAAAACGTTTTGTTTTAAATAATTTTTTCCAGGGCTTCTTAGATCGTTATATAAACCGTCACAACCTGACAGTTATTTTATTTTTGGAGAAGAACAGTACCGGAAACCGATACGACCAAAATTCCAAAATGTTCCAGTCTCTACCTCTGTACCTATATTAACCTATATTGGACCTGTATAAACCGTTAAAAAACAAAAACTGAAGACTAAATTAATAACCATACCTAAAATAATCGGAAACATGTATTAACTTCAAAACCGTAACCGCAAAAAATTAGAAACCGGTATACAAAATTGAACCGAAACTGAAATCATATAAGTAATTTGTCAATGGAAACAACAGTTCTTCATGTCATACAAAAAAATGTTTGTGATATAATCGTCAAATTTTCTTTCGACCGTTCTCAGGTTGGAATTAAATGCTAAAGCCGATACTGCTTTACAGTAAGGCACAGTTTCCGCGTTTTTGAAAATATTTTTCCCGGATTCAGGAATATACGTAGTTTTCTCCATATACATTGGCCCAAAATGAAAAAGAGCAGTCACTTATTTGAACGCCATCAGAAAACGTCTGTTGTAAGTGCGCCAAAGAGCGCTTGTTCAAAATAGACCATAATATTGCTGGCCGCGTAGTTTTTTTTCCAATTAGAAGCTCTTGTTGCCAATCCAATATAACTATCACGTGTTTATTTGGAATAAGTGCATACACAACGGTAATACTGGTAGTATTATTTGATTGCATGCATTGTAAGAAACTGAGTAAAGAGTGTGGAGATGATTAATGTACATCTATAAAACAATTGCACTGGTCGGAAAACTAATATTTTTAAATTTTGTTCAGTTGAAACAATATATCGAGTTAGCATAGCAGCACCACTATCATAAAGAAGGAAGGGTGATAATTAATGTGAGTCGTGTACGGCCAATAATAATTATTCTTGATAACGTTGAAGGATTTACGGGATGTTGCATTTTTACACGCCTCCTCTTTGAGACAGTTTCTTCATTGCGGCTACTGAAGGTAAGTGTTCAGATATGCTTGAGATTTTATAGCAGAATACTCTTCAGAAACTATTGATAAGGAGTTGCAGAGTTGAAGTGAATGTTAGATGCTGATCTTTTAGTTCGTTATAATAACTTTAGCACTAATTTCTGTTTACGTCTTGTGTGTAATTGCGAGGTCTTTGTGCAGAACAACCTTAAGTAGTTTGTATGTTGCCCGTCCGTACACTGTACGTATAATTTAATACAGTTCCAATAGTCCTTTTCAAAAATAATTCTCATGTACTAATAAATTTGTCCTTTATTACTTTTTTATGTAAAGCATTTCTAGTTAATAAAAAAAATAACTTGAATTTACTGGAAAAAATTGTTATGTTACGTAGCTAGAAACATAATCGAACACGATCGCGATGAATAACAACGCGCGGGTATCGACAAACTGTTCAATGATTTCAATTTGATTTTAGATTGGTCTGTGTAGGGTTACTGATCTTATATCTTTATGGGTTACAAGTGTAAAACTATTTTATAAAAAAAACTATAAGGAAGATTATAGCTAAGCAACACAAATAAATAGTTGTTAATATACGGGTTGCAATAATAAATATATACACATATACGCGTATGGACTTTTTTTTACGGGGAGAAAATAACTTGACGGGAAATATCGGCCCGGGCAAACGGTAACGGGGGAAATGTAACTACGGGGATTCTGTCCATGAATCCTACGATCTACCGCATGTCGATTGCCACCATAAACATATGAATCCCATACTCATAAGCATGTCTCACAGATAAGCGCGGTGGCCCGTGACTATAATATATATAATCGGAACATGTCCAGATGACTCTTGACTGAACCAACGTTCTAGATCTTAAATCATTATAGCTTGAGGCTTGTAATTTCGTATCACCATGTTAGTGTACTAAGAGAGCATTTCCAAAAATTAACAGTTTAAAAGTGGAGATTGAACAAGTATTTTGAGATTCAAGATGACGATGAAAATGTTTAAGTTCTAAACACCATACTTTGAATATTTAAATACACGCATTGAAAACAAAGAATAAGAATATTTTTCAATTATTACGAACAGAAGAGTTGAAAAATTTGAAACTGGCAATGAAGTACACCGGCGTCAGCTATATTTATATAAAACAAGAAGTTGGTATAAACAATAATTAATATTTATTTAAACGAAAAAAAATGCATTTGACCCAGAAATGAGATATGAGGAGTATGTGATGGCAAGCGGATGGTGCAGTTCTCACGGCCAGCCTGACGGGGCGATCAAAAGTCACGATTTTGTTTGCTTGGGATGTGTAGACAACCATGGCAGTGAGCAAACCCTGACGTCGACGGCTGCGAAAAATGACGAGCGGCTAATGGGCGATGTCGTGCACTGAGGGTACTGCAGATGCTGGAGACGACTGTATCGCTGGCGTTGACGTTGAACAAAACGGCGGACCATTTTTTAATACCCTCTGTGGTTTTTACCATGGAATCCCTTTGGCAACCGAGTTTGCCTATTCCGATGGCCCCACCGTGGAGTCAAGCACAATCGAACCCTGAAACGTTTCGTCGTGGTGACGTCGCACCACCGGTGGAGCTGGAAAACGGTATTGGTGAGTTACCACTAACCACCTCAAAAAGATCTCGTACCTAAACCTTGACCCCACATAACCTCGCTTCGGCCACTGCCCTTCGGCAGCGGAGGTAGGAGACTTTCATCGGGAAGCAAAAACAGAATACGCCTTCCAAACGCCTCTCCCCTCAGTAGTAGAGGCGATTCGAGTCCTCCGTTTACGTGGAGAACTGCGTTGTATGCTGTGTTCCCTGGTCCAGCCAGCCAACCAAGCACCAAAGCTGTTTCTGACCCTCAGTTCCATGGCCAGGGGCTTAGCGTACTCTTTTTACCTCGCAAACGTTACGTACCCACCAACCGCATGCTCACCTTTTTTTATGCAATTAAATTATACATATATGAAAATTAATTACCTTTTTTTGAATTTAAAAATACGCTCGAACGACCCTAGTGGTACCACTTTAAGGATCATCCTAGGACAATACAAAGTTCTGATTATTAGGAAACCCCTTTTCACTTCTAATATTCAGAAGATAATTTTTTTGTAAAAATATTGAAAGATCTAATTCAAAAAGCATTATTAACGAGTAAGTGTTTTTGAGATGGATAAAAAAACGTGTTGTAGATACTCCATATAAGGATAAAATTTTAGTAATACCATTATAAATGTTAGTAGATATGGGGACTTGGGTAATTCGAAAAAAATATAGCAATAATTTTAATTTGATTTATCAATAATAATAATTTTTAAAAATAATAGTAAATAAATATTTTATATCTAATATCATGATGACTTCATTATTAGTAATTGTAAACCATATTTAAGGATTATTATTCTAGTATAAAACATTTAATACTCAGAAACTACTCGTATAGAATTTTGATTTACATATATCCACACAATAAATGTCTAAGGGACAACATCCCTTAAATATTTTTAATAGTAAAAAAGGGGGTTTCTCGTTTAAAAATGGAAGTGGGGAAACACCACAGGACTCTCCTAATCAATATATAACATTGCAAGAAATTTTGGTGAAAAAATATTGGTCTTTTACTTTAGATATACTGAAAAATTATAATTGAAAATTATAAAAATCAGAATGTGAATAAAAAAATTATGCATTGTAAAAAATAGATGTTGACATATTTAAAGGTAATTATATAAATGTAGGAGTTAAATTAAATAAAGTAGATACTCAAATACTGAAGGTATATGAGTTGAGGCAAGAAAAGGTACAATTAAGATGAAGTGGAAAAGAAATGTGAACATATTTAAAGGTAATAATATAATGTATAGTAATTAAAAGTAGAGACTCACACTACTGAAGGTATAGGTAGGAGTGCAAGAAAAAGAGTACAATTTAAACGGGTATATGAATTATAAAAATTATAACAAAGTGAAAAAAAAAAAAAAAAAACTATAATTATAGTTTTAAATGTTAGGACTGTTGTAACAAAAAATCGTTGTGAGATAAATTTAAAACATTCGAAAATCTTTTCTACCGTATTACTTAGGGGCATAAGTTATTGGTGTAGTTTACTACATAAACTATGATAGCTCAAACAAATAGAGTAATACATTCAAAAGGATTGACCACAAAGTAAATATCAATACATTTAAGCTATAATTCAATATTAATATAATTATAAATAGGAAAGGTCGATTAAATTGAGAGAAATTGAGAGAAAAATAAACAAGACAAATTCGAATAATGTCAAATACAAAGATTATCATATACATGGAGATGGTCTCTGGATGTTATTAAAATACAACAATAAACAGCACCAAGTAATTATTTTTGGTTTAATATCCTACCCAAATTTGATTTTGCAATCTGTCAATATTATACAAAATTAAGTTAGAATTAAATATATGTTTGGTTAATTTTCAAAGTATTGTTTAATTTTAGAGATATTTGTCATGTGTTTCATTTTTATTTAATTTAAATGTCTTGGTGGGTCTCAAGTCTTCAGATTACGGGGGACATAGTTCTTAGACATAATAAATAGTAAATTAATTATGGCTTTTCATACATTATAATCTTATGTAATGGATATTAATGATAAGAATAGTAATTAGGTATACAAAAGTTGATGTTTGTAAGGAGTAAAATTATTAATGGATTGATTAAAGCTTGAGATGTTAAAAAGGAAACGTAGGTAAAGTATGATATAGTCGATTCGTAAGTTTTAAGTATCAACGCCATACATAAACCGCGTGTACATTATCTATTTATCATTATAATTAGAGGATATCTGGCTTTTATTTATTGAAACAATTAGATGGACCAAGTTGTATTTAAGAGTGGAGCGATAAATGTATAGATTTTGCAATAATAAGTTTTTTTTTAATTTGTTTTTGTGTCTGCATCACCGATTGGAAGTTAGAAAAAACTGCATTTTAAACGCAACATCGGTTTACGAACAAAATGATTAGATTATAGTGTGACTCGTCAACAAATGACTGTAGATACACGAGGTTGATACTGAATGTTATAAGTTGCATAAATATTTTGTTATTATAATATTATTATAGGGGTAATAGTATGACTCGATGATAAAAGTCGATCGGAAGTAATAAGTATCAAAATGCATTACACTAACGCTCCTCGGTTGTTACATCAAGATAAATAATGAGTGAGGACAAACGTTGCTAAATATAAGTAACATAATATTATATTTCATTAGTTTTGTATAAAACGTCTCTCTGTGGTTTAGACCACATAAAACGACCATTGTATTATATAATATGGGCTAAGTGAGGGTTATTAAAATAATGTTTTAACATTTTTGGGTTAAAAGTAATCAAACATATTATGCGTTTAATGTATGTGTTATAATTATTATATATTGGTCCAAAAATTACAATATACTACCATCAGGAAATAACACAGCCAATACTTTTAAGATTGGTAAAAAAAAAAAAAGCACTTGGCCATACAAGAACAAAATATAGACAGACTCAGAACAAAACGGATATGAGACTGCATTATGGGCAATATTAGTGTACGACTTTGGTATTATTGTTCATTTAGTTTTAAAAACATAGTATATTGTATAATAAGAGAAGAAAAAATAAATTTACTTATATTAATATTATAGTTATGTGAGAATGTATACAACAAATTGTAATTATTTAATTTTATATGAACTATTTAATGAATTTATATTTGCAATTTAATCATGGGCCGCCACATGAACATGATCAGGGGGGGGAAACCATAGCTCTAAAGAATAAATAAAAAATAAAATAAATGAAATAAACTTTTGTTTGTTTTAAAATAAATATGAAAGCCGGCCCACGGGAGAAGCAGACATATTGCTCATAATGGTCTCCGGCAGGGTTAACCGGTCAAAGCAGTCTTCTTAATAAAGATTAACAATCGCCAACTTGGACAGGTGGACCTTGCGACAGTTCGCCAATTTTTTTTAAATAGGAGAAAAAAAAAAAGTAGGAAAAAGGGGGACCGCGTCTTGCGACGCATCTTATTCCGTGCTGAAAGAGGAGAGACACCGGGTAAATGTATTAAAAAATTTTTTTCGACCATCAAGACAAATGCTGACCGACCAGGGTTTTGAGCTGTTGTTTGCCTTGCATTGGTGGTAAGACTTCGCCCGGCCCGCAGGGTTGACTCTTAGCCCATCACGGTTCGCGTAGCATTACGTCGTGAAATCCAAAATGAGCACAAAAGGAACGGTTTGATTTTCTTGACGGGTTAGCCACGAGGGTTTTTGGTGCAGCAGAAGACGTGACCCGGTAAAAGTGAATTGCGGTCAGCAGGCGGAAAAAGAGTGATGACGGTTCGGCCGGACGGTGTGGGCGAGTGACGGAGCTTCGTATATGGTCTTAGTAGTGAGGCTGGGTCAGTGTCATCGTATGGATTTTTTGGTACACTGATAATAGTTTGGGTACAGGATTTACCCCAACGGGGGCATATACGGATGGCGGGCAACCACGACTTGTAGACGTCAGATACTGGTGGGTGTGGGTTCGGGAGGATAGGGTATTACATTAATATTGTTGTTGTTGTTCGTAATTAACGCGAAATAACTTACTAATAGTATTAATAATGATAAAGTTAATATAAAAGGTATGTTCAGGGAATATTTTATTTAATAATAATAATGACGAAAACTTCTGTATCTTACAAAATTATATTATATAATTAAATTCAACTTCAACACAATCATCACTGGTAACAACTTGTTACTGTTGGGAATTTATTATTTAGTTTTAACTAATGTAGTATTATATTTTAATATAGTACATAATTAAATAATGTAATCTAATATAATATTGGTTAATTTTAATTAACAAAATATATTAGTTGTTAAAACAATTAAGTGCACAAAATACAAACTAAAAATAATCTAAAATACTATCTCTTTGAAGTATTTATGTTTTAAATATTCCATTGATAAGAAATCGACCAGTTAGTGTCATAAATAATCACATAGTGCTTATTGGGAGTGTGAAGTTGCTCTGATTGTTTACTTTTTATTATTTAACAAAAAATTATAATGCATTTTTTGAACTACCATATTATAATCTTATAATATTTATACATTAATTTTTATTTTATACTGCACTAAAAATAACCATTAAGAATATGAGGTACATATGGACATATGGCGTTAAATCACCTTCAAGCTCAAACGTCGTTTTTAGGATTTTTAGGATTTTGACATAATTAAAATAATAGTAAATTAACTATATCTTTTAAAAAAATGAATTTGATACGTAATAATACATTGTTCATATGAAAATTATATTTTATAATGTGTTTACTTTTAAATTTAAATATTTTGACGTTTACAGTTTAATTATTACTATACCATATTAATTAATATATTATATTTTATATGTCTATTATTATGTATGAAATTCTGAGTTTTATCTAGTTAATATTGTTTTACCAAAAATAAATGTATAAAGATTTAGCAACATCAAAATTTACAGTGGATTCCATATTGTTGGCAAATACCATCTAAACCATAATATAATGTACATTATATATCCTATTAGTTGCATAATATATTATAGCCGTTAAAAACGAGATTTAAAAAACCCTTCAAATTTTTCTCGGTAAAGTCTTTAAAAATTTAAAATATGCAAAAAATCAATAAACAGTAATATATGCTTATATGCAATATGTATTTTTATATATTTGTTTTGTCCACTATTAAATCAATGTTTTTTTATTAAATGGTTCTATCCTTTGTGTTGATAGATTTTTTAAAATTGACTGATTTTTTCTTTGCACGGCGACTTATAATACTATAATTACGTGTTTTCTTTATTCAAATGATAAAAAAAAATTGCTAAATGTTCAAAAAAAAAAAAATTTTGAATACCATAATATTAAATTAATAATAAAATGAAATTTTTCTACAAAATGTAAAAAATTCCAAAAACATGCTAATGGTTAAATATTTCTAATGTCTGAAATATTTCTTTAAAAGTGCAAAAAAAAACTGTTTAGTACGAAATCAGAATTAACGAAATCGTCCACATTTTTACCCTTCATAGATTGCCTAGACCCATTAAACGATATGTAACAAAACATATAAATCAGTTATTGATTATTTATGTATTATTTCAGGAAATAAACATTTTTGATATTAATTTTTTGCTTCAAGAAATAATTTGTGGTATGGATTATAAGTTTAATATTCATACATGACAATACCGACATACTTTTATTGTTTTTATATATTTACCTAGACAAAACCCAAATACGCCATAAGTAATTTAAAATTTTTTTTTCAAAGAAAAGTAGGTATTTACCTACCTTCATTGTAACATCAATTACATATAATTTAATTTTGATTAAAAAATATTTGTACTCATATATTTATTTTCGACGGTTAATTTTTACAATTAGTACTTGTTTTTATGGTTGGAAAACAAAGTTTTTATTGGATTCATAAAGAGGAAAAAAATAATTATCGACGGTGTAGGTATTTGTAAAAAAGTTTAACATTTGCATATAACTTTAACTAATGTCGGCGCCACTGGTTTTCTATATAAAATTTGTATATTGTATGGTTAAATTAATAGTATAGTTATTAATTTATATTAATATTTTTGCAGACTGATTTATAGCTACGTATTTTCTTTGCTGTTATAGCGTGATGTTATGATGACTACCAATTAATTTTGTTCTTGTAACTTATATTCATTGTTCAAGAATAAATCTGAACTCAATGAATTTCAACCAGAACAGATTCCCAAAAAAAAGAAGATTTCTTGTTACAAAGAGAGGTAAGAATACAGTAGGTACTATCAATTACATGGGGCATATACCAATAGTCGGTTTACTATTTTTGATACCTACATAATATAATATTATTATATCGTTATTTTAAACGTATTTATATTTAAAACAGTAATCTCTGTGAGGTGGTTAATTCACAATATAAGTCTGATTAATTCGTTCTAACATATGAAGACAATGAAAAATCTATATTTTTCAACCGTGTACTATTTATGTTGTGATATTCTAAGGATAATATGACGTTATTACTCATATTCTAAAAAAAAGATACATTTAAAGTTAGTAGTTTAAAAATTACAAATATTTAATTTGATGTAAATAAAAATGTGAAATTTTATTAACTTTAAAATAGTATGTGAACTTACGAAAAACCAGCCAAAACTCCGGTGACAAGATCGGGTAGCGATTTCTTAGCGTTTGTGTGTGAATGTTGAAAAATTAAATACACAGTTACATACGCACATTAATTGAAAAATTCTCAACAGTAAATATATAAATAAGCGTTACATATTGATATTGATGCATTTTTGTTATTAAATGGTGAACATAAATTAAAAATGTGTGGAAATATTATTCAGTTATATATGAAATGTTTAATTTGGACTTTTCGATTTTAGAAAACAGCACTAATATTTAATATGGTATATTCGGCCACTGGTATAACACGTTAGGTTATAGAGTAAAATTACTATATAAGCCAGATCCGTTGTAATCATTCCATGTCGTTATTCATTATATTGATTAAAATCTAACTTTTATTATATACTTTTATAATCTACAGTCTTGTTGATGAAATTATTTTTATTTTAGGGATAGCAACGAATAATAATGCATGCAATTAAATATAGGTAACGTAATAACGTCTGGGTTGATATACCAGAGGTATTCAAACTTTCATCCTACGGCTCCTTTGAGTATTCGTAAAATGTCTACGGCTCCTAAATTATTAATGACAAAACAATCAATGTTTATAGGAATGTAATTCATATTTTATAATTATACTAATTATTTATTTACTATATTCAATATTTCAATTAGTATGGTCACATACCAGTCACCACTTAGAATCATTTTCATCGTATACAATGATTCATAGATATTGAGGTCAAATATTTGAAAATTTATTCTACATAGACAAATAAAATTTAGTAAAAGTAAAATTGTTTAAGTAATAAAAACGTTTGGAGAGAAATCGGTATTTTATGTGTGAATATCAATTATTATAATTTGAACTTAAAACCTCATAAAAATGAATTGTTTACTTCAAATTTTGTTTTTGCAAATTCCAGAAAAAAAAATTAATGAGCATTCTTGTTTTAAATTTGTCGCGATTAAACGGTTAGTTTATTTGTGTGCAAGGCGAACAGGGTTTAGAGAAACATTGAATCTGAATTTAGTGAAAACTGACATGTAACTGGACGTATTTTGAATCATACATGGTATAGGTTAGATAGATATTCAGGGTTCTAGAAATATCAGGGGCTTCTTGCATTTGAAAAAAAATTCGTTTTATGTTATTTACATTAAAACGTTACACGATTTTTGCGTTATCGTTATACAATCTTAAAACCGTTATCCATGTTTTGCGTTGCCGTTATGTAGAAACTAAAATGTGGTATAAGTTGCGTTGTTCATTATTAAAATGGTATTAATACCTATTAAATTTAAACATAATACAACTAATGCGGGACCCTAAGGCCCGATTACGGATATCATATAATAAATTTTGATTGTTTGCATGAAAATAAATGTTTCTGACGAAACCCAATAGAACTTTAGATAAATAGATTTAAAATATTTTTTTTTTATGTGGCGTTATTTTGTTTAATGATATTCTAAAATTATGTTTTGCGTTATGTTGTTTAATGAGATAATATAATATATTTTTTTAATCGTTATGTTTTGTTTTGCGGTAATTAATTATTTTTGACTACGAGTTTCGTTATAATAAATAAATAAAATGTAACTAATTTCAAGCCCTCAATTTCCCCCCCCCCCCCCCCCCCCCCATTGAAAAATCCTGCGTACGCCACTTTTAGTTCGTGCACCCACAGGATCATCAGTATCTATAATTCAATATCGATATTGATGCATTTTGGTTACTCCCTCACAATTGTTGTACCTACACCCACGCTCAAAACCAGGTGTGGCACACCAAATTTTACCTCCAGGTCCTACTGATGAACCCTCGTTATAATTTGTACTTTTAGATTTAGAAAACTGAACTTTATATTTAAGATGGGATATTGGACACTGGTATAAACAGTTAGGTAAGGTAGGTAAAATACTATATAAGCCAGATACGTTGTAATCATCATATCGTATTTCATTATATGATATAAATCTAACTTGATCTATACTATATCTACAGGTATGTTATGAAATATTTATGTAGGTATAGCAACGAAATAATAATGCATGCATCTTTTTATCTTTCCGAGTCTTTCCGCTTTCGTGGGGAGGGGGGTTATAAATATGTTTATACCGGGCTTTAGTTACCGACAAATAAAAAAAACAAGAGCCTACATTTACCCCGGGTGAATACAATCTCGGGATATAAAATATTTACCCCTCCGGTAAAAGTATACTTTGGGAGGGGGGGTGTAAAATATACTTTTTTTTCGTTTCGGCGTTAACTAACGACAAACGTAAAAATATAGGTACTCTGGTACTGTTATATTACTCCCGGGGGAATATATCCTGGGGGGATATATAATATTAGTACCCATGGTAGAAATGTAGTGTAGGGGAGGTATGAATTATACCAGTATACTTACCTCCGGGTTAACTATACCAGGATCTAGTTTTCCCCGTTTAAAAATGTCTTATGTTAGAATATACTTTATCGAACTAATCAAAATTACCGACAGATGTTTATTATTAATTCATACAAATATCTAAAACCAGGTTTATCGTAAGTACCTATTAATACTTTAACAAAAATATCTAAACATGTATAAACAGTTTATTTTATTGGTGTGTGAAGATACAATTGGGCGAAATTAAATATTTAGAAGTTAGAATAACGTTTTTGGTTGCATAATTTTTTATGTGTTTAAAAAATCTTACTAGTTGGTATTTAAAATTTTTAAGTATGTTCAAATGTACGTTTTAGAAAAAATACTAATCAACGGTTGTCCACTATACTGTTAATTAATAACAAATAATATATTACTTCATAGAAATAATATCATAAAAATATTCCTATCGAACGTATTATAGCTAGTCAGTGCAAGCTTCATTAATTTATGAGGACACAATAATTTATATAAGCAATAAATTATAAATTACTTAATAAGTTAGTAATTATGTATTTACGTGAATTGTAACAGAGGAAAGATTCGCCTTAGTAAGTACACACTTAATAGATTATATAATATGTGAAATGCATTTAGTCTCCCAAGGACACCCACCACCCTTTAAACTGAGGAACGTGAAACAAATAAAGTCCTTCGTCATGTCAATGATGCTCGTTTTCACTCAGATTCGTTGTTGCCTGTTGCTGTAGGTATACAATGATTTGTTCATTGAATCCAAATTTAAAACACATCTTGACAATGAACAAAACGACACCACCGTACAGAAAAGCGGTCACCTTTCCACTTTTTTCTTGTGTTTAAATAAGAAAATTAAATTTTTTCAAAAATAACGAAATTAACGGGTATTCACTAAGCGAAACAAACAGTATTATCTCAAAATGCTGTTCTATAATTGTATATTTAAACCCTTATATTTATTAGGAAAAAAACACTATCGCTTTTGATTTCAAATGGTAACCTATACTTTAATTTAATGGAATTAATAAAGCTATTTTTTTATGAATTATCCCGTTGAAAATTTTCATTTTTCATTAACCCGTTGATGAGATATAACCCTCAAAGATGGGTAGTTTTGGAAGGTATTTGTGATTGTGTTAATGTGTTATACCGAGCCGGTGTACCTTTTACAGCAACAATTAGGGATTTTATGCCCTAGGGTAAAAGATATACATTTTTCAGATGAAATGAATTCAGTTAAGTACTGTTAAACTTAAGTTGTGCCCCTAAATGTATTTTATAAGTCTCATTTGGCCAAGGTAGGTTCGCGCAGATCACCCCCACTGAAGGTTTTTGCGGTTATATTGGTCATAATTACTTATCAATTACAAGAACAGAAGCTATAAGTAATAAATTCGAAATTGTCACCTCAAGTATATCGATGATAACCGTTGTACATATACAGATACTCACTACACGTACTTGTATAAGTAATTGGACCATACTGTCACTCGTCATATTGACGCAAAAAACTACGGTACGAAAAAATTACGGTGAGGCTGATGGCTGATTTCAACGATTCGGTAAAAAACATCTAATATAATATAGAATATAATACACAACCAAACAGAGGTACAAAATATAAGCATTAATAAGAAATAAGTATTGTGTGTGTATGTGTGTCGAGTAGGTGGAATATATACTGTGAGTACGTGCATTCGAGTGGCGGTGACGGCGGCGCGAACAAAGGTGAACGATACTATTCTTATTTTGATTACCTTATATTTTAATTGGTTTTCATGTCTCTCGATGAGCCTGTTTTAATGAAATTACGTTGTGTTTTGCACACTTATTTAATCGTAGCATTCAATAGCGGATAAAAATTACACAATAGTAAACTTTTGGTATCACATTTTAAATAAAAATCATTGCTTATAAATAACTAGTATTCATAAACCAAATTTGGTAATAGGTCTCGTAGAAGTGATTTATAGATCACTATATGAAAATGTAGGATTCGTGAGTCACAATGAAACCACTTCAAATTTGAAGCACAACGGTTACGAAGAAATTTAATTAGATAAATATAAGTTTTAAGTTTTTTATTATTATTTATTTTATAACACATATTATATAAGGATAGGTAACCTATTATATAGATATATCGTTATAGCGTTAATATACAATCTTAAAATAGTAAAATGTTTATCATGAAATAGGAATTATATATGCAAGTATATAGGTACATTATATGGTCTTAGATTGTTTTCCCATGCATGATGAATCCAGGTAAATTTGGTGTGATAAATCGAAAGATATAATTAATCTTATCTCATTTTAATTATATTGATAAATTTTTTTAAAACAACAGTTGATCTGAATAATGATTAAACCATATCTAATATTAGCAATGTTATTTTTCACTAAAGAGACAAAAAATAATAATTAATGTAACAATGTTATTAATTGGGTTCAAAAATGTAATAATGTAAATATTACATTTTAATGTATTGAAAATTAATAAAATGTAAACAGCTCATAAATTATGAATGAATCGATATAAATAAACGTACCCGAGTTAACATTAATTATATAAACTTAATTTGTGGGTAACCAAAGATTGAAAATTTAAAACGATGCTTACACGTAAATAGGTAGGTAAACATATAAATTACGTTATACACTAAATATCATCAAATATATTAAGTTAATATCTAGGCTGACTAACCGTTTTCGGCTCCGAGAATCGGTTTTTTCTACAATTAATATTATATCAATTGAATTAAATTTAACACCATACATTAAAGTGACCCACTTGTAACCTAAATTGTACGTAGAGCGCACGACTTTACCATTTTTGTATGATAAATCTACTATGTATTTAGTATAAAGATAAATTAATTGAGTAAAATATAACATACTTGATGTAAAATTAGATAAATCGTTTTTTTTTATTATATACTATTATTTTATTATTATAATAACCACAAAAAACAAAAACGTAATATTTAAAGGCACAAAAATAATGATTTTTTTATGTCCTATGGTCTTGAGTCTTTATATACAATATAATAATATCTACATTCTATATAAATATTGTATTTAGAAATCATTAAAACTTTTATGAGCACTACCCAGTGCCGCTTTTATGACTACTCAGAGATATTGTCAATTTGTGTCGGCTTAATGTAACCCATTGAACTTATACATTTTTTCCTTAAGTCCATAATAACTTTGTGTTTGGCCACAAATACAATAAATATTAATACTCCTTGTAGACTGCTAGCTGCATAAATGATGTACCGTTTGGTCCATTTTCTGTGTAAGGAATAAGAAAGTAACGTAGGCAAATATGGTAATTCCATAATCAAACATAGTTTGATGCTCATGACAAATCTGCAAAAAATTAAAAAAATTAAAAAATTAAAAATATTTTTTGACCAATTAATCAAAATTTTTTAGAAGATTTATATATATTAATAGAGAAGAAGGAAAGTACTAACTTTTAGATTAATTAGTAATAACGTAATATTTTTTATATAATATTTTGTAATAGTTAAAAATATAGATTTTTCATTATCTTCATATTTTTAGAATTTATTTATCTCACAGAGATTATTTTTTTTAAATATTTATTTTTGTTTAAATAATGAATTTGTAGTTACTAAAAGTAGTAAATAGACTATACTAGGTATATGCCCAATGTAAACGATAGTACTCTATTGTATTCTTACATCTCTTTGTAAACAAGAAAACTTTTTGTTTTTGAATCTGTCGGGTTGAAGTTATTGAGTTCAGATTTAATTCTTGAAGAATGAATTGCAGTTAGCCAGAACAAAACTAAATTGGCAGTCAGCATAACAAACACTGGTATCAGGATGAAAATTAAACCTCTGTAGCCAGGTATTTCTGGAAAAATATTAAATATAAATTAATACAATAATTATATATATTTATAACCATGAAATACATAATTTCAATATAGAAAACTAGTGGCGCCGATGTCATTCAAAGTTATATCGCAAAATATTAAACTTTTTACAAATACCTACACCGTCGATTATTATTTTTTCACCCTTATGAATCCAACAAAAACTTTTTTTCACAATCATAAGAATAAATAAATAATGAAAAAATTAACTGTTATAAAATATTATATGAGTAACAAATATTTTTTAATCAAAATTAAATTCGTATTTTAAGATTGTAGGTAACAAAGGCAGATAAATACCTACTTTTCTTTGAAAAATAATATATTTAACTACTAATTATGGATGTATGTATTAGTGATTTGTATAGGTAAATAGTTAAAAAATAAAAAAATTAATTAACTTTAAAATGATTGTGTGAACTTACTGTAATAAAAACAACCATATGCTTTAAAATCGGGTGCTAATTCCTGTAGTGATTCATCTTGTGAATATTGAAAAAATAAACCAGTACATACGAAAATACTTGAAAGTCCCCAACAGTAAAAATGGTACATAATGGTACGTACTGTTGTTGATGGATTTCTGCTATTTGAAATGTTGTATCTAAATTAAAAATGTGTTGAAAATATTATATTATGCAGTGATATAAACTGTTATAATTTGTACTTTTAAATTATAAAAGCACCACCTTGTATTATAATATGGTATACTGGACACTGGCATAATGCATTAGGTAATAGGTATAATATTATATAAGCCAGATTATGAATTTGAAATAAAATATTTTGATTTCAATTTCAATTTTGCTTAGTGCTACCAATTATTATTTTTTCTGATTGCTATTAAAAATAGTATATTGATTTTATAATTTGATGAATTTTATTATTTTTATCTATTGATTTTTGTTTTGTTGCACAATATTAATTAAATTATTTCATCTCTTTATTTAGATAAAATTAACAATAAAATATAAAATATAAATTTCTTTTTCGATAAAAAATTTTACTTATACATTTTTACGATTTTAATATTGTTTTCTACCTACGAAACATATACGTGTTTCATATATGCTTGGATGTTAAATGGTCTTGAGGAAACAAAATTTCATACTGATGAACAATTATTATCGATTTTTCGATAATTTTGAATTTTAATTTTGAATCAAATTTATTTTTACAATTTGATTCGATTTTTTTATAAAAATTATCAAATTATTATTATTTTGATGCAACTAATTGATTTTAAAAGTTTTTATTTGATACTATTACTATTGATTTCGTAGAGAAATTTTATCTATAATTTAATAATAAACTACCGAGTTATATAGAAATTGGTAATTTAATAAATATTCTATACGCATGATTAACTATAATATTTAGTAACAGTAATTATATATTTATAAGCTGATATTTACTTTTATTATATATTTCATATAATTATCTGCCTACTTATACTTATTTATAGCTTAGAAGTTCATAACACCAAATAAATATATACAGTTATTGTTTTACAATTTTTTTTACTATATTATGTAAGAATATAATTTACATACCTTATCATCCAGTAAATATCGAAGCATATTACGTTTAACCAGCATAATGTTGACAGAAATACAAATAAAGTAATATAACCTAAAATTACACTTTAAATTAATCCAAAATATATAAAAAAATAAAATAATAATTAATAGTATATATTATAATGTGGAAGCTAAAACATGTATACCGATAAGACAAATAATAACAGAAATATTAATATTTATTCTTGTTTACTTTTTAGATGCATGGACAATTAGTCGCGTGAAGTTGCCCACTCCCCACATTTTCATTTTCACTTAAAACCTTCACCAATATTTTAATTAGATCTAATTGGAACTTAATTTTCCGAATTTGGAACTTCATACTTTTCCCAGTAAAATTGTATGTCGGTTGACACATTTTGATGATGATTTATTAAGTTTCGACTCTTTTGATATATAATTAAACCCTGGGGAATCCACTAATCCACCTTCCAACCTTTATTTAAGGAGGCCCGAATCTAAAATACCCTTTGGAATCGCCGGCCAATACACATTAATTATGGATAGGAAGTAAAAGAAATTTAAGAAAGATTGAATAATTGTATTGATGTGAAAAGGTATCTATTGATGCGAGGTACACGACACCTACAAGAAAATGTATGGCTGTAGTAATTTTGTGTAAACGAACGAAACAAACGCAAGTTGCTATAATCTAATCTCAGAAACAACTTAACTGATTTCAATAAAAGTTATTTAATTTCTTAAGACTCGGAGTGTGTTTTTAGATTTTTCTTTAAACTGTACTAAGCCTATAGGATGCTCACGACACGCGCATGATACCTCCCATGTTACAATAAAGTATAAACAACAACATGACAATCATTATGATAACAGATAGAACAATAAATAGAGATAATAATGAAAATAATAATAATAGTATTAATAATAGTAATTGTAAACGATGGTTATATTACAATAAAAATAGCGTAGTTATTATGAGTTAAGGATTAAAGAATTACAAGACAATTTAAACGAGTACAAATTTGGTGAGTTGAACATATCAGTTTTTAATTTATGAACGGTTTTCATTACTCTATTGTAGGGAGTGTTTTTTTGCATAGTTGGTAACTTGTATGCTTAAATGAAAAGTCAGATCTCATGATTATTTTAGTACAGGGCAAATAACACTAATTATCCATTTATCGGGAAAAGTACCAGTGAGATAGTGAGATAGTGACTGGTTAAATATATATAATAAGGGCGTAGAAAAAACATAAGTACAGTTTTTGGAAATATACTTGGAATTAAATCCGGTCCTGGGCATGAGCTAGAATGTCAGTGAATTAAGAAAATTAAAAATATCAAGTAGGTCTTATGTGCATGAGTGCAAAGGAGATAGAAATGAGTACTTTTGGTTTTTATTGCTGGTTATAATTTAAATATTAAATTATACACATTAATAATAATTATTATAAGTTAGCATTAAATGTAACCTTAAAATAACATAGTTATAATATAGCCTATAGATAGTACTGTAACAATAAACAGTAGATCAATTTATTGATTGTTAAGATAACAAGAAAAAAGACAAAAAATATACGTTATCATATATTAAAATGAAAATGAAAGTAGAATATGTACGATTTGTAATAGTTAAACATTATAGAAAACATTTTCATTTTAATTATGTTTCTTATAAGACAGGCATACACTATGAATGAAAACCAATAGTGAAAAAAAATATTTTCATAATTACCTATTAGCAACATAATTGATAGATGAGGTTATGTTTTTCAATAAAATAAATAAAGCGACATTATATAATAAATATATATACGATCCATAAGAATGACACCAATCGTTAATATTATTATTATCAAAATTATTTTATAAGGGTACCTATTGCTTTTTTTTGAATATAGCTTAGTTTAAATTGTGTTGCATCATCAGCAAAAGCAAAATATAAAAATAATTTAAAGTTAAACAATATCATTAATAATTAGTAAATTAAAGACAAAATGTGAGAGGTGGTCATTTTGGGGGACATCTGACACGACGAAATACTTTATGAAGTAAAATTGTTGTGTTTAATAAACTGTGAATTACTAATTAAAATGAGTGTAATAAAGATATAAAAGAATAAGCAAAGTCAATTTTTTCGAGTTTCAAAATTAAAAGCAAGTGGTAAATTCGATCAAACGGCTTTTCAAAATCGGCATTAGTCTCCTAATTATTTGAAAAGTAATTGGAAGTTTATTGGTTTTCAACCATGGATTTGTTTTCTGTTGAATATATTGATTTGTTTGTTTTGGTACAGCGTATTTTGTTCTTATATTACATTTTTTCCTAAATCAATTATCACATATTATCCAACTGGGGCCTTAAGGGACTTAGATATAATGCTATATTATGTGGTATGTGGAAATGTGGTAGAAATTAATCAAATAATAATAACAATGTAGGTAAGACATACCGAATAGAGAGCACGTATCTTCTTTTTTTTTTTGTTCCATACTCATTTGGTAAATTACGCAGATGCACAACATGAACTGGTGGTGCATGTAGCATTTGACGTAGTAGTTGTGGATTTTCCGGAGACTGGGCAGTATGTTGTACAGGAACAACGTGAGCACCAGGCACACGGCAGACGCCACGTAACTTGTCTGATAGAATAAGGGAGTTGAATTGTCACGTACATGTGTGCCCACAAACACGTTGTCAGCTTCCCATATGAACGCCACTATGCTGTCGGTCACCTGTGAATACCCCACACAGTATTCCGTGTATGGTACGAAATGGCCGTTGGAAGGAAGGAAAAGCCTGCCATCCGTGGTCAACCTGAACTCGTGGTACGTCTTGTAGTCTTCGTGGAAACTATTGATTTTTAAATAGTACGGCAGTACTCTGTTGTTCGACACTCTAGAAGGATGGCCGTCTTCGTCTAATTTATAGGCGGTCATAGTGAACTGCTTCTCGTTCTAAACGCACTTTGGAACACTGCATGGTATATTGTAGTCGTTAGTGTAATTAGGAGGAGAGAAAACTCCAGTGAAAATTAAAATGTATTGCTAATGGTATTTATCATGGCAATGGCAATGGCAATTTCTATATTTTCTTTTTACAAAATTTAAGCCACATTTAATTGATACGTTGTCATAAAAGTACCACCAATTTGACCCAAACACTCGACTACGAAAAAATTTAATAAAACTACAATTATTATGAATAGAATACTGTCATGGAAAAAGAGCTAGCTAAAATCAAAAATAAATTATAACTAGGAATGGAGAATATTATATTAAACGAATCTCAGGGCACTATATTATTATGTTTTCAATCTCTTTCTGACCCTCCTAGCACAACATAGCTATTTTTTATTATTATCTGATATTAGTTGATATCTTTTTATACAATATTATACAGTCACAAAGTATTTTATATTATACAGTATGAGTACCTAAACATAATTAACTGATAATCTGTATATGTTTAGTTTGCAGAACAAAGGTTGCAGTTGGTTTAGTAATGTTGACAAAAAATGTTTTATCAATTATCAAAAAAAAAAACATGTAATAAATTATGACGTGATATTATATAAACTATTTTATTTTTATAAAA
>SSSL01000294.1:0-60038 GCA_008086715.1 Sitobion miscanthi
AATATATGTTGGATTTGGAAAACTAATTCAAATAACAACGACAATCGATATTCCAAATAACACTACTACGATAAACTTCAGAGGTTTTCCACAGAGATCTTACTAGCATTGTCCTGTGTTAGTAGTTAGGTAGGTACTAGCATTGATTATAAATACTAGTATTTGGTATTGGGTATATGGTAATGGTATTGGGTACATCATAATTATTGATAAAACATTTTAGAAATACAATAAATCTACCTGATAAATTCTCTTTTTAGACATTTTAAGGGCAAAACTATGTACAATTTATACTTCTTTTAATACCAAATTAACACAAGTAGGTAGATATTGCAATTTGCAGTGACGTAGCCATGGGAGGGGCTTAGGGGGTTACAGCCCTCCTCGAAATTTAAAAAAATTATTTTAATGGTCTACGATAGTCGCTCAAAAAGTCTTACATTATATTTAAAATATTTAAACATTTACTATAAAGTATTAACACTTTTCAGCTATCTATCTGTGCTAGGACGTATTTAATGTATAAAAGTGTAAAAGTCCTGGCTTGAATTATCCAAACATTACGAGTAGTTACACCATGACGCTTGAATATTTTATCTTAACTATGGAAATGTGTGCAATTATGAATGTATTATTGTATAATATATTATTATATTGTATACGCAACGATGTTCGACTTCGGCGTATTTAATATTTTCTTGTCAGCCGTGATAAACCGTCAGCAGTTCGCGCGACCCGTAGAGACAAGTGCTGCTCTGTGCCTGTTTTTTTCCAATTTAACGATCTTCTTAAACGCGCGATCAATGCGTGTACTCAGCTCTTTCAACGGTTGTAAGTCATCCTTTTGAATCTTGTTCATTTTTATCGCAATATCGACTACGGGAGAAATACTTGTCTCTACGGGTCGCGCGAACTGCTGACGGTTTATCAGTTCGCGATAGAGACAAGTATTTCTCCCGTAGTCGATATTGCGATAAAAATGAACAAGATTCAAAAGGATGACTTACAACCGTTGAAAGAGCTGAGTACACGCATTGATCGCGCGTTTAAGAAGATCGTTAAATTGGAAAAAAGCAGGCACAGAGCAGCACTTGTCTCTACGGGTCGCGCGAACTGCTGACGGTTTATCACGGCTGACAAGAAAATATTAAATACGCCGAAGTCGAACATCGTTGCGTATACAATATAATAATATATTATACAATAATACTTTTTATCGTCAATACGCATTTAAAAATGAAAATTAATAATGAGGACATAGAAAAGTGTAGTTGATTCAACTCTTGAAAGTGTCAATGCTATGCACAATTACACGTCGTTTTTCAGCCTGTCCAAATTTATTTTAAATACATAATTAGAAGTTATCTCGGTTTAAATAACCACAACCTTATTTGAAACAATTATACTGTGGGTGATTATAATAAGTTATTTTATTGTTAAAATACCTAACTTCAACTATTATAGTGAAATTAACTCTGTATTAATTATAACGTAAACAGTACATTTTTAAAAGCACTTCATAATTGCACACATTTCCATAGTTAAGATAAAATATTCAAGCGTCATGGTGTAACTACTCGTAATGTTTGGATAATTCAAGCCAGGACTTTTACACTTTTATACATTAAATACGTCTTAGCACAGATAGATAGCTGAAAAGTGTTAATACTTTATAGTAAATGTTTAAATATTTTAAATATAAATACTACTAACACAGTACAATGCTAGTAAGACCACAGAATAGATTAAATCATATGAACAATAGTATGATGATTTTATCTATTATGTGGTAAGAGTGTAAGACTAATCTAACTGTGCTTTTTAACCAAAAATATGGATTTGTGGCGGTTTATGATTTAAAATTTAACATACATTAATAATATATGTACATATAAAATAATAAAATAAATTTCTACTTACTTATCTCCAGTTCTAAATTCATTTTTATAGAATCAAAAATGAGAAGAGCGTTTTAAGTAGTTTTAACCATTTATTTCCAAAATTGGTCGTTTTACTTAAGTATGAGTAGAAAAAATTTGCTCTGCTCATAAAATGTAGATTATTTTAAAGTAGACCAAATTCAAATTTTTTTAATAAGACAGTAGGTACATACAAATAGATTACTAAAACAATAAATTTACCTGGAAATAAATTGAATGATTATAATAAAAAAAAATAAGACAAGAATATTATGTAGGACGATTTATTGTTTTGGCATGTGTGGACAATATACATAAGTATTGTACAAATAAATAATCTTAAGCATTTAGTTATTGCTTTTATACATCTAAAAGAATAAAATAAATAAAGTGTCATAATATGCAAGTACACAACTATATAATATTTAAAATAGTAATCATACATCAGGCCATCAGAATAGGTGAACATTAACATTTCCAAACATTAATAAATTAACACGTAGGTAGGTACATTGTAATATCATATTACTAAACAGTAAACGATAATTATCAACAGTTTATATCCGATTTCAAACACAACAATTTAACAAAACAAACAGTGGCGCCAAAAATTACATACCTATTATAGTTTATAATATCATCACTAACTGATCTCAAATTTAAACATGAACAAAGCATCAGACATGTATAATAACAATATAGTAATTTCAATTAAATGCTGGTAGGAAAAGGAAGTTGTAAACTTGTGAGTATACATTTGTTAACCATTTCATAAGTCAACAGACAGATAATAATTTTAAAATGGACTATATTAGGTTTATACTATATAATATTATATATACTTTATTTTTTTTGCTTGAAAATAAATTATTAATATTTGACTTTTTTTATTTGCATTTCCTTAAAATACATTACAATATTTTAAAATTATATTGATTAAAGATATCACTGTATTCTTTAAATTGAGATCGATTTATGCAAATATATAATATTTTAAGTCCGCAAGAAAATTATTATTTCAGCACAATGTTAAAGACTTAACAAAATAAAACTTTTGGTCTGAAACATACTCAAATTTATAAATCTAAGCAACAAGCTTTTAGCACAACAATACAAACCACTAACTATAATATAAGTATACACATTGTATGTCTTTTGACAACATTGTTGTGTCCTCTTCAAAAAATTAATACTTTAAAAACAATCAGATTGAGTTAATTTAGTACAATAAAATTACTCCCTTACAATATTAGACTTCTGGTCGAGTAATAAAATCATAATATAATCATAGATAAACTATCCTATAAATAAGCTATATTATGCTGATAAGTGATAACAATATATCAGTTAAATTAAAAATGAACACAACAACAAAATTTGAATGCATTTATAATGGAAAAAAAACACAATTGCTAATAATATAATTGATTACAACAAATAAATTTAACTCAGGTTATTTTTAGGAAAACAAAATTATTAGCACATTGTGCTTACACAAATTAAGAGAAAATCTATCAATACATCTTATTAATCTATGAAACTCATTTAGTATCACTCATATTATTAATGTTTTTTTATTTTACTATTATTTATTTTATCACAACTTATGTGCTACTAGAGATCTTACGCTATACTGGCTATTTATAGATCTACGGCAGTCGACAGTGAAAAATAAGTTATAGGTTTAATAACATTTTTTAAACACAACATTTTATCTTTTTTGAGTAAAAATAATTTATAAAATTTACTGTTTAGGTAAAGATAATTTTTTAAAGAAAATATGAATCATTTGTCAATGGGAAATTTTAACAGATGATAAATAAACTTAAGTCTCATGAAAAAAATATTCAAAAATTATATTATATGAATAGAACAGGAGCGTACAAAAATATAACACTTAAATAAGGTTCATGATTATTCAGAACCGTTTTATATAATACCCCAAAATTTCTCAACTGTTTAAATGTATAGTAAATAGGTTTATATTAAACTCAATGATATAATTAGTATAAAATGTATAAACAGTTCCAATATTAAAGGCTCTTCACAACCTACTCCGTATATGCCACTATTATTGATTTTTTATAACACAATAGTTATCAATTAATATTTATGAAATTGCTATGTTATCTTCATTATTTTCAATCATGATGTTTTTAAATATGATTATAATATATGCTTTAAGATATCGAAAACATATTTTCTATATAATTATTATTTATTTGCAAATAAACATAAATTAAGCTTGAAAAAAAATACTAACAAAAAATTTTTTTTTTTTAAATTACATTTCTAAAAAAATAAATTATGAACAGCTTTGTTTCATAATAATAATTATCAAGATATTTTAGTGTAAGGAACTTAGGCTTTGGCCATTTTAATTTTATTTTAGGGACTATTTATGTGTGCATTTTTACAATTAAAGTTAAGCGTTTTGTAGATAAGATTATCCATAACTAAATACATATAATTATATAAACAACAGCCAGAGTACAAAATAAAATACTTTCAAACAATCAATTAACTAATAACATTAGTCAGAGCAAACTTAATAATTTTAAGATGCAGAGATATGTTGTTTAAATTTTCTGATTAGTGTCCACTAAAACACTACATTGTGCCCAAAGACTGTTTGTAATCTAGCAGGAGAACAAGAAGCAGGTGCTTATGCGCAAATAATAAATTTATAATACAATAGTTATAAATATTCATAACTGAATTATATTATTATATTATTGGATTAAAGATAATAATTAATTTTTCACAAGAACCAACTGCAATCAAAGTAAACTGAAATATAAAATAAAATAAAATAATAATTTAAACCAATGAATTAAATAAAAAGTTTTTTAAAAAAAGTCAGACTTCGGAAGAGTAACAAAAAGTATAAAACACCATACTAAAGTTCAATATAACATAAGATAATAAAGTTATACTAAGCAATTAAAATGTTAATTGTTGGTAAATATACATTTGAAAACAACTAAAATCAATCGTGCAAGTTAACTCAATTAAATATATTAAAACATTATTATTTGTATGGCAAGATATATTATAATTGTTTTTATTTTAAGTCAAAGGAGGCAAGAAACGTAAAAAAAAATATGTATTTCATATGGAAATGTATAATATGTATTTCAAAAAAGTAAGTCTTTAATTTTAAAACATCTGATATGTGTTTCAAAATATTATTTTTCTTTTTAATTTATTGCAATTTTTTATCTATATTAAACAACTTAAACTAACCTAACTTTATTTTTATATTTTATATTTATATGTATATTCTATCTAAAAATCATCTTTGGTAACAATTATCACTTTTAGTACGATTTAACTCTCATATAGATATTATTTATATTATAGTGTATTATAGTAACCTTAAAGGTTGTATTCATAAAATAATCTGATTTTAAAATTGATTTTTTTTTCTATTTTTACGTAAAAAAACTCACATCAAATGTTAAAACTAATCAGTCGAAACTTATAAGGTTATCGGGTAATTTAGTGTCTGGTTGGTGTACTGACTGTGCTGCATGGTACAATCGTCTGTACCATTGTAACGCTGTATTGTCACTCTCAGCTCGAAACTTATATGTATTTCCTAAAACAATCATAAATTTAGTCAAACAAATATATTACTTTAGAATAAAAACAAATCAAGTTGAAATATTTACTTTGATCAGGATGCTTGATTAAAAATGTATCTGGATTATCACCAAGACTAATAGTACATCCTTTTAACGGACAAAGTTTGCAAGGCTCTCGTTTAAAGTCATTTCTGTTACAACTGTACAATAGACAATATTATACATACATACACACGTATTGATATTTTGTGATCATACACTTACCCTTTAAACGACTTGGGTGAGTAATAAATTAATACCGATGCCCATAGTTGTATCCAATAACGTTGCCAAGTTGTCACAGCAGGTTTTCGTCCATTTTTCAAAACCACCTTACGCCTTAAACAACTTTCTAAACTTATTTTATGGGCTCCTTTCAATGTTCTATTTAAACATACATTTCAATATATTTCAGTCATACATTTTATTTATTATCATTATAATTTATGGTACTCACTGAGAGGGTGATAGATTTAAATTAGACAGATCTAATGTATTCTCTTCTATGAGCGAGTCATCTAGTAAATTTCTCGAGTTCACAGTTGATAATATTCCTTCATCAGATTTATGGATCAAACTAAAAAAGTGTGTATTTAGAAATTTAGAAATTAAATTTAAAAAAAAAATTGATGAATTAGGAAGTACTAAGAAAGAAATGCACCAAAATAAATAAAAGTAAAAATATTTTAATAGTTGTTAAAAGTTGAATATTTATTAAGTAGCATTTATTATACCTACTCAATGTATACAATAAACTGAATAAACATATTAGGTATTAAGTTTATAATTACTCTTTAAATACTTAAGCAATTAGAAATACTATGTCACGTGAAAAATATAAAATTTTAAAAGTAATTACTATAAATAATATACTATGTCATAATTAAGTACATCATACTATCAAAATTAATTGTAAATCCAAAATAGCAGGAAATGAATTTTTCTTAGAATGTTGTAAATAATAATAAATTAGGAATTTAAGGTAGGTGACTACTTTATTTGCCTTATTCATGTTTTAGAAATACTTTGTACTTGACTAAAAATGTGTATTCAAATAATTTTTAATAAACATTCAATTATTATTTTACACATACATTTTAGTATACTAGCTGAGTTATTTGTATATGTATTATATCTGCATATAACACCTTAAGAGGACGCCACATCCGCATAAACGTACAAGTGTATAAGTGTACAAAACGTATAAGTGTACAACACAGTCAATTTTACGTTGACAATAATCCATTTTACCCTGTTATTTTTGAAATTAGAATTGATTGGCCCATGATAAAATTGAATGGTAAGATTATTATCAAGGGCATCTCGGCTTTTTATTATATTTTAATTTTAAAGCAAGTTATGAGTATTTTAAAATTGTAAATTGTTTGTACATCTTAAAATACTCATAACTTGCTTTAAAATTGAAATATAATGAAAAGCCTATGCGAAGCCCTAGATAATAATAATCTTACCTTTAAATTAAATAAAAAGAGGTCATTTCACTATAATTTTGGAAATATGGAGTAAATGTATTATTGTGAAAGTAAAATTTGCCATGTTGTACATTCATAAGATAGAGACAATACATGCTGGTGTCCCTTTAAGATTTCTTCAGTGACACAAATAATATAATATCTTAGACTTTTAAACATATATTCAAATTATATTTTATGTTTTTACCGAAATATGATGGTAATTATATACTATACTAGCTGATCCTGAACACTTTGTTGCCCGTTAAATTTATCAACTCTATATGACTCAAACTTTGTTCAATTCGTTATTTAATATTCTGTGTATGGTGTTCAAAATTTATCTTAACTTTTCCATTGCCCTGAATAAAAATTCTGATTCACAGCAGTACATTATCAGGTAGGCAATCTACCTGCGGTAGATCACGGACCCCATGCTTTTTGTGCGTAAGTGTATGATTATAGTGTATAACTCTAAAGCATCGTTTCTCAACCTTTTTAGTGTCGCGGCCCCCAAAATAGGTATAAAATATAATCAATCACTTCGCGACCCCCCCTCCATCTAGGTTAGGTAAAAATTTAAACAGTAAAAATATCCTATCATTAAAACAAATTCAAAGATTACACTAATTATTTATTTTTATGTTTATTAATCTTTTATGTTTATATCCTTATCGGGATAATTTTATTATTATTATTTTTATTTTAATTTTTTCAATAAAAAGTCTTAAATATATAAATAAAAAGGTACATTTTGTAAATCAGCGTTTTATTATTTTTGACCTGCGCGACCCCGAGTCAAGGTGTTCGCGACCCCCTGGTTGAGAAACGCTGCTCTAAAGTATTAAAGTTATACCAAGTTTGTCGTTTTTACTTAATTCCACCTTCAGTGTATTAATATAATCAATTTATACAAAATCCTATTTTAACCTAACCGAACTAAAATCTGATGAATAAAAAAAAAAAAAAAATAAAAAATTTAACTCTTTTCAAATTAACCTATTTTTTTCCCAGAGGGTTAATCTACCCACAAACATTAATTTATATATAAATTAATATATATATAATTTTTATACCAAGTTTGAGTCATATAGAGTTGATACATTTAACGGGCAACAAAGTGCACGGGATCAGCTAGTCTATATACTATATACTATTATATAAAGATGAGTTGTTAGTTACTATTGTTGAGGGTAATCTCTGGAACTACTGAACCAATTTCAAAAATTCTTTCACCAATAGAAAGCCACATTCTTTTTGAGTGTCATAGACTAATTTAAACAGGGAATTGATCACCCCTGGTAGGTTCTCAAACAGGAATTTTGAGATTTACGATAGAAATTGTTGTTTTATTAATTGAAATAAAATGGTTATTAATTAAAATAAATGGTTGCTATGGGTTATAGGAGTTGAGAATAATACTGAATTATTATTATTATTTATTATTACGTAGCAGGCCATTATTTATAATAATTGATAACTCCTTTCGAATCTATCAAATGTCATAAACCTTCGGTTAGGTTAGGTTCAGTAGTTTCAGAGAACATAGGGTTCCTACCTCAAGGGTTTTCATTTTCACATTTATATATAAGATGGGGTGGGAAATTGGTGTTTAGCTATAAAAAATATATAATATGTATTTATTTTATTGATACCACGGTAGTCATTAATTCATATTGAATAGATTAATGCAATTTGAATTATTAATATAGAAATTAAAAAGTAGTAATACTAAAATTTTTTTCTTGTCAGTTTGCATTATGACATCAATAAAATATAAAATCTGGAAGTATAAGAACAACAGTTCACAATCTAAAGAAATGATAATTATAGTGAACTGAAAATAAGTCCAAAAATTTAAATTAATGTCCACAGTTATACCGAACACTTAAGTATGAAAACTAATTGAATCAATAAAATTTGTTATACAATTAGGAATAACAATATTGTATTAACGAGTTTTGTAAAAATGTAAAAACATTTTATAAAATATGTTTACAGACCCATTGCAGACAATAAAAACAGAATAATATTAATTTTCTTCCTAAATAATACTTCACGGTATGCATATTTTTAAAGTCACCACGATAGGAATTATACATTATTTTATGTTTGATACCATAAATTTAATTTATTGACATAATATAATATGTATTATGAATTAATGTACCAGTGTCAATAACACACATTCTTGAATATAGCTATTACTTTATACCAATCAATAGTACAACAATTCACCATTATTTAAGAGGGATTGAACTAAATTAAAGTTGATAAACTATTTCCACTTAAAAACACGATCAGAAACTACGTAATAAGACACAAAATTAATTGAAAAAATAGAATTTAAACCATACAATTATAATTTGTTAAAAAAAAAATGTAATCTAAAAATATTGTTTCATTAAGAATACTTAAATACTCATGTACATTTTTAGTTGTATAAAAAAAGAAACTACCATACCAAAAATAAAATAAGATGAAAAAAAGCACATTAATTATGTTTTTCAGCCAAAAGCAAAAATAGTTAACAGCAAGATCTATAACACTTGTGATAAAAAAAAAAATATGTGCAAAGAATCAACACTCTAAAACCTAACTGCTTACCTATTATTATTACACACTGCAGATTGATTCACAGGTTTTTTAAGAAAACTACGTGGTAGACTTGCACTGCGATATCTGATTAAAAAATAAATGTATGTTTAAAATGACTACAATAGTCATTGACAACATATGGACAATGGACACGATTGTTATTATCTTTTTTTATTTAAACTTATAATTGAATGTTAATGATAGTATTTAATCGTATATTTAAAAGTCAACATTAAAAATAAGTTGGATTTAAGTATTATATCATAGTATCTGGATCTGCTTACTTTGAACAATTTGTTTTCTGTTGTTGTTGCTTGCATAAAGAAAACTTTCTTATTCGCATTAAATCGGTTGATTTTGCTGGTGATAAACTCAATGAATCTAACAACACTTGATTGACGGATTCTTTGGAACCTCTAGAGTTTTCTGTTTGGCAGGATAAAGGTTCTAACTTTAATGATAATCTAAACACAATATACATGAAATAGAAAAGTTTGAAATAATTAGGGCATAATTTACTACATTTTAATGCATACTTATATTGGTCGTCTTGAACAAACTTATGCAGTTCTTCAATATATCTAATAGAGTTCAAATAATCATTTATCCTAGAAAACCGTATTAGATGATCATAACGGCTCTGCTGCATATGTGATATTACTCTTAGAATATTATTCATTTTCAGACGCCTTGCTTCAGATTCTAATATGCCGCTACTTTTATGAGGATGTGCCATATCAACATACACCAAATCAGTCAAAAATACACCTAGATGTACATATATATTTTTAGAAAAATAAATGCAAATAAATAAACTTCTTATATTATTTACCTAAATAAGGTATGCATGGTAAACGTAAGGTTTCTAGATGATCCCGAAGATTCCTCCAATTATTACATTCTGAGAAAACATTGGCTAGTTTATCAAATGATTGCCGATCTTTCTTCGACACATTGTTCCATGATTTAGATAGTCTAATCAAAAATAAAACAAATTTTGAAATTTGAGTTCAATCACTTTATGAATTAAAAACTCACCTATAAACTGAAGCACTTTGAAGGGAGGAAATAACAGCAAACAATGAATGGAAATTATTAAGGTCATACAATTTTTTAGAGATCTTTATAAACTGAGTGATCAGATCAGCACGCAGTTTTGGAGTGGTGCCTTTCAATATTTCTTGAACAACCCAAAATGATACCTGAAAATTGATCATGTTTAAAATTTGATCCAAAACATTTTGATATTTAATTTTTACTTACATGATTGAATTGCCTAGTAAATGCTACTACATTTGGTGCAACTTCTAATTTTTGCTTCTTGTTCCAAGAACACGAAGACAACTCTTCTGGGGATATTTGACTAAATATATTTAAATCTAATAATGTAAGTTGGGCAGCCCAATCTTCCGGAAGTATACCAGGAGACAAAACACCCTTAGTCTTATCAACATCTTTTTCATCGACCGGTGAAACACTATAAGGATGTTTTAATGTCATATTACAAGGAAGACTGTGAGTTTTACATTGCCTTGCTAAGCCACTGTAAAAAAAAAAAAATATGTTAATACTTAATTGTATAAAAAAATGAATGCTTAATGTTCAAGTACTTATAAATTAACAATAGGTGTATTATATTATTATATTACACTATTGGATATAGGTAATGTTATGAAGTCTAGTAGTTGCACAAAACCAAAATGTTACTAAATATTATGATAACAAGTCACTTGTTTACAATAATATATATAATGTTATGTTGTAGGTATTATTTATTTATCATGTCTTTGATCCTGGTACTTGGAAACACAAATACGATGCCGGATACAGTGATTGTGTATAATCTGTTTTTATTAGATGTTAATGTATTTAATTATAATACCATTTATTGCTAACTTTTATTTTCATCATAATGTAAATCTAGATAACCAGTCACAGCTGATCTGCAAGTTTTCTAGTTCACTGGATACTTTTAATGTTTTTATATCTACTTACGTTGATTCAACATAAATTCTAAAATCAGTTGTACAACAGTTTCAATAAAATAATTGTATTTCAAATATAATTGTTTATACTAAAAAGTAAGGTAAATGGTAATGCTTTTTTAACGAATAAAGTATAAAAGTATAATAATAGTTACCTATGTACACATGTATAAGAATAAGTAATAATATAATAAATAATAATTACAATAGATAATATTATTTTCTTAACCTATGTTTGATCGTTTATACCTCAAATAATTATTATAAATAAATAATTGCTAGCTATTAAAAATGTAAATAATATAAGTTTTTAATCATTTACAAAATAATAAGTCTACTCACCATGTTAATGTTTCTGAAAGACGTCTTCTATGCCTTTGTTCACACGACGGAGTTGATAGATTTGATGGATGTTTTTTCAAAGAGTTGTAAGTGGTTAATTTTCTATACTCTGTGTTGGAAACTAAATGTTCTAATTTATCATCATCATCGTATGCCTTTGACTTTACTTTCTGTAATCAACACAACATTTTTAGAACTTTTTATAAAATTAATAAAAAAATTAGGTGCAATTTGAAAAAATAATATAATAAATAATCCACAATTTATATGATTGATTATAACTTATAAGACTATTCAATATGAGAGAAATTAGAATACTAAACAACAAAATAAATGTACACCGATTGAATGCATTATTTTTACTAGTTAAGGTTTATCATATCTAGAAACGATAATAAAACTGGAGATATACATATAATAATATAAACATAATATTATGTTACATATTGCCATATTGGCCATAAAACTAAAACTATTTATTTTTAACTATTATAATAAACCGTTATAACTTAGGTACTCAATTATAATAATACTAATTAAATTCAGAGCAAGGTCAACAATATTAGATGGATTCTTCTGCAATTTGATTAATTATGAAACAGAGAATATGTTTATCTATTTTTTACAAAAATAATTTTAAATGGGAAAAAAACCTAATATGATTTACATTAAATCCGTGAGCCTATAACATGATGACATTGACATACCTAATACAATACGTTGGTAAATTAGACTGATTATTATGAAGTTTGATGGTAATAAATAATAATTAACAAAAGATAAATTCATAACTATTTTACAACACTGATATTTTTTAATGACCACATTCCTATGCGTTGTAACATTCTGGAAACAAAGATAATATAGATGATCCGTGAAATGTTTGTGATAAAATGTGGAAATCAAACTAGAAATAAGCCATGTAGGTTAGCAGGGCCGTATACACGAGGGGTAGGAGATTCAACCACCCCAACCCCTCACAACATAGAAAGTATATAAAATGTAGTAATTTTGTATTTGTTAAAATATTAATTGTGATGATACCCCCCCCCCCCCTAATATTGATAAATAATATTAAGTACTTAAGAATTCGTTAATAAGAAGGTAGACATATCTTGGTGGGGGGGGGGGGGGAATTACACTACTGCCCGCAATCACACCACTGACTAATAGTTTTAAAACATTCCAGCACCCATCACCCACTCTTAAATTATAAAAATTACTATAATTTTTATAACACAGTATACCTGTTATAAAAAAGTGTTGAATATTCATTCTACGCGGCACGCAACGCACAAGTTTGTAAATCAAGCCTTTTTAAAATTTCAGTTGCCACATCATTTACTGCACCCATCCAATGTCAAGGTTACATATATTCACATAAATGCATTTATTAACACTACATTACTGCTGCTATCGTCAGATTATAAAGTATGTAAAATGTAATCATTAAGTTTATTTCGACCAAAAACTCATTCGACAACAAAACATTTCGACTTTATTAATAAAATATTCGACCAAATGACTCGCACCGGATTATAACATCCATATCTTCTAAAGTATAAACATGCACGGTAATCCAATATCTTTAGTAGTGGCGAATTTAGGTCCCCCGCAGCGTGGCAGTGGCGTTAAATTTTATTGTCTAAGGGCTTTAAATGTGTCCTGCAGCAATTCACCACCACCGCAGCAGTGTGTGGGGGGACCTTAACTCCGAAGTTTGGGCTTGCTCATTTGTCATAATGTATTTCATTGTATTATAGGAATACACATTTATACCAAGATTAAATATTTAAAAAATGTTTACTCTCAATTTATTAATGCATCATATTTTCTTTATAATTAATTAATAATACACAAATTATTTTTATTTATAATAAGAATTTCAAAGAATAGTCAAACACTTGAACACCATTACAATCGAACGTAAATTATAAAAATCATTGATGAAGCGCAGCTGAATGAGCATGTCATGAGAGGTTAGTAACATTTAGTTATGTCGCCTGGATCAGCCAAGGGCTATAATATTATATAGGTATAGGTATGCTATAAAGTATAAACTAATGGACAGCGCATATATAGAGAAATCACCAGACAGGATTGTTGAGAGAAAAAAGAGAGGTTTTGGGCCGTTACTACGTGCAAAACATATAACCCAAAGCATGTTTTTTCTCTCTCATATGCTCATATGTTTTGTTTACTCTCTCAGTTATGTCGTCTGGATTAAACAAGGACAGGGTGGCGTGTGGAAGCGCGTCTAATAGTTTATAGCATAGACCTATAATAATAGCCCTTGGTTAATCCAGACGACCCAACTGAAAGAGAAAAATAACATATGAGAATATGAGAGAGAAAAAACATGCTTTGGGCTAATGTTTTGAACTTTTTTGAACACTGTAACGGCCTAAACCTCTCTTTTCTCTCTCAACAACCCCGTCTGGTGATTTCTCACTCTATATGCGCTGTCCATTAGTTTATAGGTTTATGACTAGCAGCCTGCGGGCCACGCCTATTGTTTATAGGGCTATGCTGCTAGCGAAGCAGTCATCAGATCTTGGGAGTCGGGATAGCCGGTATTTCACAGCGATAACAAGCGTTGTATTACGCACCTAGCTATCGCATGCTCTGACGCTCTGTTAGTAAAAGTTACGATCACTAATTAAGATGTACAGGACACGGAACAAAACCTTATCAGTTGATGACAAGTTTTTTCAACTTTGACTCGTAGTGATGGGTAATTGACGGTGGTAGTTTTCACGCTATTCATGAATTAGGATGGATATACATATTATTATCGACCGTGGTTGACCAATAGAAAACTATGAGAGCGCTAATTGTCTGATTTGAAATGGAGAACATTCCAATTTAAAATTAAGGGGATAGGTGGCGGACAGTTATTTCTGCTAAAACATACCAACTTTTATTCCATCATACACTGATCAACCTATTGTAATGCAATAATAATTTATAACACTGATTTGAGATTTCAATTCGCTATTATGTCTACTTGAGGTCGGAGGTCCACTTTTCCCAATATACTCGTCCCGTATCCTGTATATTATCTTAATTCGTGGAAAATTGTATTAGACTTTCCGGTACCTTAACTTTTTTTTGTTAAATATGCAGGGAAATTTAATTTTCAAATCTTTGATATACATAGAACAACTTTTTATTTACGGTAAACTTTCTTTATAATTTCCAATAACAACAATTTATGAGTAACCTTGTATTACATTTTTAATTTATAAACGTTATTACAACTCAGTATAAAAAATATTAAAAAAAAGATATTTTTATCATTTAGTTAAACAAAACGTAGCACTATTATATTATTAAAAAGAACCTAGGTCCATTAAATTGTTTATAAATAAATACATAAATAATACCTGTGTAGTAAAATAATAGACCATCTTAATAAGTATTTCTTATCTTATAACTACATTTTTATGACAGTGGAAAATATAACTTATTTTTTTTTTTTTTATTTTTACAAGAAATATACAATCTATACAATTAAGCACAATAAGTATATGTGAGATTGGGGTAACAAAGCATTAAGAGGTTACGTGAGTAAGAAGCCACCCATCGGTAGTACTTAGCAAACTTATATTTTAACAAGTATTTTTGAATGTGCACACTTTTTTCGGTGTCATTCAAATATAAGGATTAATTAAAATTTCCGATCCACCACTTATTATAGTCGTTTAAAATTTTAAAGTTACTTACGAATACTAACGCATACCTCCGCATAATATTAGTTATTACTTCGGTTATTACTTATTAGAGTTATCTATTATTATATTATATTTATGTATTATTATAATAATCGTTTAATACCATTGACTTTAGAATAGTTTTAAATTGGTACATAGAGCAGGGGATATTTTTAACTAGAAATCATTTTTGTGCAATCCATCATAAGCTAGATTAACAGGATTTGAAGGAGGGGGGGGGGTGAATAACAATATCCGTAAAATGACTGAGGAAAAAATATAAATGTATAATATTTTTTGGGTCGAGGGTATTTTTCTCTTGTGAATGGTTTTTAAAAAATTAAGTGAAACTATAAGCTATGAATACAGCTGACACGACAAAAAATACGCATTACTTCACGCTTAAAGAATATCATAATATTTAAACAATTCAGTTTTTTAGAAAATAATTCTGAAAGACATAAAATAAAGAATAATTTATAAAAGAATTTTTTATTTTATATCACACCGATTACTGATGACTGAATCTTCTAACACTTGCCGATAACAAAATATTATTGTTATTAATCATTTATCATTAATAATTGTTAATCTAGAATGTTAAAATTAATTTAAGGCAATGACCTGCTATCAAATTCATATATACCTATTACGATATTTGTATAATATATAATTTTACACCAATGTTGATTTAAATTTTGATATCCACAATTCACAAAGTTATTCTTGAATAATGAATCGTAAATTACCCAAGATTCAATGAACTTTAATATGCTAGTAGTTAGGTACTGCACAATATTATGCTCATGTTACCACCAGCGGCTGTCATTCGTGTATAAGAATACATAAATATTGTAAATAATATGAAACACTAGCATTAGGTATCAGCTATACTTACTACTTACTTTATACTTACAACGCATTTATTAATATCTCAGTTAAAAATGTACTTATTAATTTAAAAATATATCTTTAAAACATCTTAGGGACGTTTCTCAAATTTGTAATCCAAAATTATGAGTATCAAATCCTTAAAATAAAGAAAATATAAAACCTATTTATTAAACTATTCCTTTATATTCGATAAAAGGTAATAACCAATAAGCTGTTGCGTATATGCGCATAAATTATATACATTAGAAATTACAAAAATGCACTCTATTAATGCAAAAATATAATATTATAAATTTGCACAACGCAATAGGAAATTTGACACGTTTTATCGTATAAGGTGCTGCATCCGTCAAAAATAAACAAAACATCATTATTTTTGATTCCACTAGGGTTTAATATTGCAAAAGCTCTCAAATTTACTAATAAGATACCTTCCAAAAGTAGATGTGCGGCATATGCCATGTAATTTCTATATGGTAATCTAATAATAACAGTATTGAAATATTTCCTTTTTCAGTTTGTCGTAAGTGTATATGTGGCTGCTAGTCGCACATTATAGCCATAAAGTAATAAGAAAAATGAAATTTTTTCCATATTTTTACGATTTGAATAAAAATATCGAAATATACTAACATTTTTTGAAATGGAAGCACATTTGTATTGAACTAGATTTTAGGTATACTAATTTCTTTGAAATATGCGATAGCATAAAGTTCTAAGTGTATTTTATTTATAATAGCATATCTAGGTAATAAACTAATAACTATTAATATATTATGACATTAGGTACACATTACTTTTAGCCATACTGCAGTTATTAATAACAAATGGAAATATTCTAAATATTTAGTTTTTGTTTAATTTTGTAATATCCTTATAACCTTGAATGTTTTATGTTTACATTAAAAAAGTATAATATAAACCTCTACCAGTCTATTCATTCACGTGACAATTGCTGAAAAGAATCTAAGTATAAAAATAGTACAATGTGATCGTTATATTATTATCCTTCTTAATTTAACTGTTTTAAATTTTGTTTAAAAAAATATACCGAAAATATCATAATTTATATTTTTATACATCCAATATTTTATATATCATGATAACATAAATATATGCACTGTACAATCACGGAAGATACAAATTTAAAAATATTAAAAACCACGAAACTTATAATATCAAGTAGATAGCGGTACATTAATTTATTATATTTGTGAAAGCGTTACCTCAGACACGTTGAGCGAAGGGAAATTGTCAATAGAAACATCTCTGGGCATATCTGCATACCTCATCTTGGCCATAGATAACTGATATTCATTCTACAGTCTGCAAATGAAAACAAATCATTTCAATACAAAACTATAAAATAACTTTAAAGCAAACGTATTTTAATTATTTACTATTTACAAATTTAATATTACTAAAATATACTCAAAATTGCATATAAATTATAATAAAAAGTAGGTTTTATTTTCCTCTAGGCTAAAAGAAAATTGAAAAGATTTTTTAAAAATATTATTTATTAATTTATTCTAATCAAATTTACTATCATAGAATAGTTTGTAACATGTAAAATATAAGATAATTTCTAAAAATACCAAAAAATGATTGATCGAATATATTTTTGTTTAGACAATTTATGTTATGTACCTATGCTGTGAGGCAAAATATTCGATTCACCACTATTATAGGTGAATTTCAGTTTTTTTATTTAATTGGTTTAAAAACGAATACAATTTATTTTATTTAGTTCATAAGTATATTTAAGGGGGAAAGTGTTACAATCAAAATATAATAATCGCGTATATTATAAAATATAAAGGAAAGTATAAACACCTTAGATCATAAAATACAAAAACATGGTAAACACCTTACACAATAATATTATATAGGTAACAGGAAACCAAACCGGTGTGGTGTTTGAAAAAAATATATTATACTAAAATACTATAATATATTATTATATTAATAATACACATCAATACATCATAATGAACTATGAAGTATGAATAGGAGTGCCAAAGATCGAGCGACTACGTTACAATAATATAAGTTACAATTATAATACAAATTGTTATTCATGAAAAAGAAGCTGTCAACAATTTCATGTAGGTTATTTTAACCTTCTGTTAGATAGCTGGACAGTTTTTTATTGACACGAGAGCGTAAAGGAAGTATTAATTATATTGCAATTTATTATTGTTTCTATTAAAATAAATTGAACGGGCATGTGATATACGATGTAATTTATGTGTATCTATCTAAACTAAAATATTATTCAAATAACATTTTTTTTTCTACAGTGGAATGCAAAAATAAATATTCAGATTAAATGTATTTAACGATTAAAAATAATTATATATTGAAAAAAATTTGAATGATTTATGTAATTAAAAATAATTATTATTATTACTCTGTATGTTCCTAATCTAAATTACTTAAGAGTATAAAAATAAAAAATGCACAGAAATTTTTTATTATTTTTACTTTCGTACAAAATCTTTAGAAATGTTAGTTCCATTTAATTATTTCGCTAATAATATTAGGAAGACGACATAGGTACTCAAATGGATGTCTGCTAGCTAACGCAGTAACATAGTTAAACACTACCAAATGGTAGCAAATTTTACGCTCAGAATAATCACTTTATTTAATTATTTTTAATATTACAGTGAATTGACATATCGTCAGATTCAAATACTTCGACATTTAAATTTTAACACAAGTTATGAGCATTTCAAATCCACTCTAATATGAAAATATACAACAGTAAAATGGATTATTCTGAACGCAAAATTCGCTTTTATGCTTTGGATAGAGACAACACGTTTAGGTCATGACGTCCTTTTAATCTCTTAATACATATTTTATTTATTAGTGAATGATGCGATGTTATCACAAAAAATAGTAAAAACTGAATTTATTATTTAGTATTTACCAACAAAAAAAATATTATAATACTTTACATTTTAGTTATAAACTGAATAGATTATTATTTTAATAATAACATTAATTATTATTTGTATTATCTAAGTCAAAACAAATGAGATAATGAACGAACTACATCCGGTCATCCAGCATTGGTTGAATTTATTCAACCGTCCTATGCCCATGTTGTCAAAAATATCATAGGAAACTGTTGTATAGTGAATAATGTTAAAAACAACCACGCATTTTTTCTAGTTATTTGGTTACTCGGATTTGATTGAGAAAATATTTTAATTTCTTAATTATTCTTATTTCTTATTAATGTTATAATTTATAACTATAAACTGATGGATAATTTCCACGTATCTAATCTCGTTTGGAATCAAGCCAATTAAATTATTTTATTTTACTGAACCAATTTGTTATAAATAACTTTCAATAATTGTATTATATTGCCTCTAATAATAATTTATTTTTCTAGTTTTCTTCAATTATTGTTATGAACACATCGTACATTACAAATGTATCAAGTTCAGAAAAGTCAAAATGGAAAATAGTAGGTACTAATATTTAAAATTCAACTCATTACCAAGAATCTTGAAATAATTAAGAGGACGCTACATTCGTATATGTTGTCTCCGTCTTACAAATGTATAACATACCAAAAACTGTTTTGCGCGGGAAAGAACCGAGAAGGCTACAATCATAACTAAGAAACGAGATTTTCACCACATAAAAAGGAGATTTTTAACTGTGCAACGTTGTTTTTATTTTTTTGATATCATTATTATGAAAAAAGTTTTTCAAGTTTGAAAAACACAAACAATAATGGTTTTGGAAACAGTAAGAACTTTTTTCATATAAGTGAAAGTTAGCACAGCCAAAGTTTTCCTTTTTATGTGGTGAAAATTTCGTTTCTTAGTTATGACTGTAGCCTTCTCGGTTCTTTCCCGCGCAAAACAGTTTTTTGCTGTGTTGTACATTTGTAAAACGGAGACAACGCATGCGGGTATAACGTCCTCTTAATAATTTTTCTTCAGCACGTTAATGCAAACATTTTTCAAGTTTTTCTCAGATTTAACACAATAATTTAAACTTGAGATTGAGTTGTTTTAGTAGGTTATAAATTTATAAATAAATCAGGCCTTATCTAGTTATCTATAATTTGTTTGTAGAGGGTGAATGCAGGAGAGGGTGGTTCATAAACCTCATGATTTAGATATTATTATACACTCTAAATTTCTAAAATACGATTTAATATTTTATACATATTAGTATATTACATACATATACATACTCGTCTTTTTCACAAAACTATACTTTATACGGCCATAAAATGTAAAAGCCCAAAGCCCAAACATGTATTAGGTTTAAATGTTTTATGCTCGTACTTTAATTTGGTATTAAATATATTTTATTAATTATTTCTAACTATAGGATTTTTCAGAACTTGTCTTCATAGTTCACATAATATACAGTGTACACATTTTTGCCAAAAACACTTGAACAGTTGAACTTAAAGATAAAACAGTAATGTCAGACTCATAAATAGTTCTTCATTCATGTACGGTCAATAACCCACGATAGCAATCATTTCCATTGTGAGGTCTATACTGTTATATGATCTATAAGCGATTTTCAGCAAATATACGATGTGATGATAATATTATATACAACTAAAATATTATAATATAATCAGTTCTTATAAAATAACTACAAATATAATATATTCTTAAAAATCGAACAATAAAAAGAGTAGTGTATTTACAAACATAGCACGCTACTCATTTTTTTTTCACTTCGAAGAAAATGTATGAATCATAAATCTGTATTAATAAAGTAACCATTAATTGTATATTAGCTGTACCCAGCCCAAAAACATATTTATGTTAATATCATTGTATTTTTAACCAATATTCAATTGGAAAATGTAAATTAAAACAAAGATCGTTTTCTATAATATAGCCATAAAGGTAAGTACCTAATAAATTATAAACAATATTTTATATTATATTATCATATTTTATTTTGCGGTTTTACTTACGCAAACACTTGCATAATATATTTATTTGTATACTTATCAGTTATCCGTGTGATTAAATTAAATCGTAATAAATATAGAATAATATGATAATTTATTTCGTATCCTCGTTGTAATAAAAACCTTGTAATTTTAATTTACACATATAAACTTTTAAGTAAATTAAAATAACAAGATAACATAATATTAAAATAACGTGACAAGTATAATATGTGGTTAAAAATAAAGTAAAAAATATATGTAGGTATTAATTATTTTTATAATGGAATATATTAAATCTATTTAAAAGTACTATTTTATTTTACAAATGTGTACACCAAATTTTAATAAAATGAAAATATAATAGTAATAGATTAATGAATAAATTACTTTTCTCATGTTACCTAATAGAGCCTATTGTTCTAATAGAGGATGATAATATTGTATGATGCATTAATCATTACCTAGGTATTCATCCAAAAACCATTGAAATCAGAAATTTTAAATGTTACATTTCAGCAGAATCTATAATATGACATACAGTGGCATGCCCAGCTGGTAGGCCCGGGACACTGTAAAACCTTAAAATAGTAATTTTTTTTAAATCCTAATAACATTCTTAGAAAAAAATTTACATAATATTATAAAAATCATACGAGCTATAATGATATTAAACCAAATGTTTTTATGTTGGTATGCCAATTGCATTTAGGTGTCTACTGATGAAATTCATCATCTTCACATAACATATTATGATACTGACAGGAAAAAATATATTTTAATAGTTTAGTACCAACTACTAATTTATGTGTAATCCTTTGAAAAACTTAACCTAAATGGTTTCAAGTGAAAAGTGAATGACCAAGACATTTGTTTGAATTTGTGTGCTGTTGTTTTTTGTTATATATATATATTTATTGTTTATTTAAATTTTATTTATAATAATGTATAATCAAATTAAATTAAAACAAAATAACTAGCCGCTTTTTCAAAAGTGGACATCAAATAACAATAAAAGTAGGTATTATACAGTGATTGCCTCTTAATGTGATCACATTTGTTCAGGCCATTTTGATTCTATTAACCAGTTGATTACATAAAGCATCCTTTTTTTCAATATAATATTTGGTTTGGGATTTTCATTTTTGATTCCAATAAACGGTTGATTCTATAAATCAGTGATGAACTCACTGTAATATTAAATAACAACACCACTTACCACATCCCAAAATATTAAAACTAAATATCAGGAAAAAATTGGTGTTGCTCAAATAATTTTAGGTGACCTATCTCTTAAAATGATGTTAAACCGATAAAATTTACTATTTTCCTTCTATCAATACCACCCATTCATATTTAAGGGCAATCCCTGAGAAACACTTGGATCCTATGTTACATGTCCCTGCTAAAAACTCAACTACTGACATGTATTCTACTTCTTTATTCAATATAAAATAACTTAACATTAATTTAAATTGAGAATTATGGCGTACAAATAGTCAGCAGATCATAAAATGTGTGGTAAAAAATGTAGGTAGTTTCTAAAGTTCATGATATAGCCATAAAGGTATAAAACATGTATCCTTGGACTAAATATTTATTTATTTATTTTTATTTACCGACAAAATAACGGGCTTGCGCCCAGGATACATAAGTATATAGCTATACAGTATACACCATAGGCGTGACTAAACTTTATCTGCAATGGCAGCCCAGCTATTGCGCAAATCTTATTAAACCAAAAAATACACTAACCTAACCCTAAATACCCAAGGCCGTATTTTTCAACACCCTCCTCCTCCCAATGAAATCAATGAAATATAACTCTGTGTTATCTATTTACAATTAATAATCTACAATATTTGCAGTACCTATTAAGTTAGAATTAAACTCCAGAAATATTATTCACCTACACACCCGGATTACACTACCTTGCTACAAATCAAAAAATAATACAACAATAACCAAAAGTCTTTATAGTTTATAGTATAGGGCTTTTCAAAGTAGGGAAATAAATTCATCAAAATATGTTATTAACGAAAATAGGATACTACCTAATATTGTCGAACATATCTTTATAAGTAATTTATTATAATAATGCACAAACATTTTTTTTTTTTAAATAAAAGTTGTATCCCATCTGACTTAAAACTCAGTTGACCGATGCATTTTGAAAATTGCAATTGCAGCTCATGCATCTTAACTGCAAAAATAGTAGACACGCTATGCTATAGAGCAAAACAATATAATACAATATTTTAATTATGAAAAACTGTCCGAATTATTTATATAATAATTTTCTAAATATTTATAAAACAGTTTAATATATTATTTAATTGTAGATAGGTACCTAGTTATTATTACTTGTATGTGACTATGAAATAATTTGAATTAGGTTAGGTTGGTACAAATTACCTATTATAATTTTCATATCATATAGGTTCTGCTCCTTTTAAACCTACAATCATGAACAATTATAACCCAAGTAGAATACATTTTTAAAGGATAGGTTATTTTGATGAAATAGAGAAATATATTTTTTATGGTACCCTTATTTTTCTATGCCACGAATCTTATCAGTTTTATAGAGGCTAAACAATTTTTTAGAAGAACTTATGACTCCCTCATATTGTTAACAATTACCCTAGAACAAGTTTAATAACACTAAAACTACTAGTCAGAATTTTAATTATATAGGTATATCAATATTTTCAAAAAAATTATCTGCTTAATAACTGACAGAAAAAAAAAGGTAGTTCATTTCACAAAAAGTTTGTATTAGGCACCATAAGTCAGTCCTTAAATAGTTTAAAAAAACTTAAGATAACTTAAAGTATTTGAAAGTTTTAATCCTATTTAAGTGACTTTTATGATCTGAATATGCATACAGTTATAATGGTATTTATAAAATTAAACTTAAAAATTCTAAACATCAGAATTTGAATGAATGCAGAACTAAAATAAAAATATTGTAGTGAACATACTGTAGTACCTATATACTACAAATAAATAAATTTTAAATTATATATTATATATACAATTACATAAATGGATATAATGAACAGAATAATGTGTATGAATGTTTTTTAAGCAATAAAAGATACATTACAATAGGTATTATCCTCGTAAAAAGTGAATTAATTAGAGGTAAATATCTATAGCCCATGTTTTCAAATTTATTGTTTTATTACTTGATTTAATTTATATTTATTATATTTTATTTATCTATTCCATAGTTAGTTTTTTTTTTTAATATTAAATCCATAAAACAATGGTAAAATATAAAGAAAATACTTTATTTAGGTATCTGGTTAGAATCATTTTAACATAGATATGTTTTAGGGCTTTAGTACTTGGGCTAACTTTTATTTCCAACCAATTTTTGTAATGCTTTATTTATTGCCGAAGAAAAGCAAAAAATTTAAATTAAATTAAATGTAGCATGCTACCAGATATTTTACCATTGCACTATAACCAAAAACATATATTATAATATGATTCTTCAATTTTCCTTGCAGAGGAAAAATATCTATTAACATACTACTTATAATACATTGGAACAAACAACATTTTTTTCTTAGTATTACTTCTTAAATTTGTTGAATTGGCAATACTCCATTACTTTTAAGTTATAGGTATAGGTGTGCATGAGTTAGGCTATAGCCATACCTTAAGTTTTTTTTAGGTAGACACCTAAAAAGGTCCAAAAAAGACTATACCTACCCATAAGTCTTTTCCACCTAACGGCTGAAATTTGAAAGTATTATAAATTTTAATTTTCTGTTTGAGTATATTTTATTTATGCATTTTTTTGTGTGTATACTTTTTTGGAGGGAGGTGGGTGGGCCGTGTGAAGGGGTCGATGATCAAAAAAATAGTAGCCACATCTGCTACATAAGTCTGTGCATGCCTTATGCCTATACTTATAGGTAGCCTATCTAAGATAGATAATAATCATGAAGTATATTGAAATTGTAGTTAGTACCACGAGAGAACATTACCGTGTCCTGACCAAAACATGTCCGATCCCGCACACCCCCCATTCAACAACAACAATTTGTTAATGTACGGTACGTTTGATGCTATAATATATATTTATACAACCTCTACCGTTGTGCCATTAAGTGGGGTAAATTATACCTCAGACCAGTCACTGATGTCAGTCTGCAAGCGCAATCCGCAAAACGGTAATGTTCTATCCTGATGCAGAGTATAGACAAAAATATGATTTTCATAACAAGATTTAACTCATATTTTTATTGATTAAGTACCTAGATGCCATATCATGGTACCTACATTTTAATACTAAATAATAAAATATAAAAACACATTTAATGTAAGACATAATATTGCAGTTTGAAGATATAAACAATTGATAATTATACTTTTATTATGTAGTAATTCAGATTGTTATTGTTATAATACATTTACATAGTTATTTAATAATTAGTGAGACTAAATAACATAAAAATGAATCAAAGCATTGGCGTAAGAAGACAAGTGTATTTAGCATAGGCGTACGCAGGACATTTTTGCTGAGGGTGCACAGTACTAAAATGTTACCTAGCCTTATAACAAGTCAGACTAGGGCTAATTAAAAAACGATTTTAATTGTGTAATCGTAAATACCATTCATTGTATGACCACTGCTTTGAAAAAAATTATATACTCAAAAAATATTATTTATCTATCTATCTATTTATAAGCTGAACTCGCTGGGGGTGCAATTCCATACCCTGCACGCACCTATATGGTAATTAGTAAAGCACTTAAATTAAATAATATATGTTTAGATAGTTTACTAATACTCAACAATATTGTTGACTTCAAGTTATTTTATTCAGTTTTATTCCTTAAAAATATGATAAAACAAGGATATAATAACTTGGTGTTTACTTATACATGCATTATTTTATAAAATATAGGTATACATAATATTATGTAGTTAGGTATATTTTATAGGTAGGTAGGTAATGGTTATTATTTCTTTATACAAAAAATAAACAAATTCTAGTTTTATATTATGTGAGTTATTGTTCAACCATAAAATGTCTTAACTGATGAATTAAAATTAACTACACAGGTATCCATTATATTCTAAAATAATAATATTATACTAGGTACTTAATAATCAAAAGTCAAATTCCCAAACAAAACAATAATATTAAACATTAGAGCCTTAATAATTGGAGTATTGGATATTTAGATAAATGGATTATATTATTATTATTTTAAACACAAGCTAAAGCTAATATTATAAGCTAAACCTATGAAAATAATTTTATCATAATAATAATTAATAAGTAGTAATAATAGGTAATGAATAATGATGAATAAATAGATACAAAACATAACATAAAGTGTGTTAGATAATATACCTTGCAAGGTATAAGTTTGATTAGTTTATATTGTTTATAACCCAGACAATTTTATTTTGTTTCCTACCTAGTCAAATATTTGTAAGACCCGCAAATAAAAATCAGTCATTATAGATGTTAAAATTAGGTAGTCTAATGTATTTACGTATTCTTATTATTTTTTACCTAATGCTATAATTTAACGTATAAAGCATTAAGTACAAATATCAGTAAATAATAGGGATTAGGTAATTATAAGACCTTAGGTACCCACTGTTGGTATTATTATGAAAACTTCAAAATATAAGTATTTAAAATACAAATACTTACCTACCTTATAGGGTACTAATGGCCATAAATGGATGTTAGAATTTTTAACAAAACATAATATAATATGGTATAATTTAATTGACTGTTGGGCTTTGTTTACAAACAATTTGGAAAACTGTGATATCTACTCCCAAAACTAGCAGGTAAGTAATAAAAAATTTGCAAGTTTTTGGCCCATCAGAAATAATATTTTTAGCTAGGTAGCTCTATATGTAAAGTGTAAGCATAACTCTTAGCATTAAGCAGATGATTATGGGGAAACACTGCAAAAGAAATTCTCCTGTCATTGTTGACTTGAAACAGATAAAAAAGATAGGTAAGGTATTAGGTAGATAGTAATAATATACTATGTGATAGGTAGGCATCGGAATGCGCTGTGAGCATATAGTGAACAAATATTTTTCTATCCAAACTACAATAAACAATAAATATAAATACAATATATATTATATATCTGGCAAGCACTATGTTGGTCGTATAAAACAATCAAATAAATAACTTACGCTGTTGATTGAAAACGATATCCCTGAGCAGGGGGATGTTTAGCAATGGAACGGCTGTTGTAAGGTAGTTGAGGGAGGGGGGCACTGCGTCAAACGATGTTGTGGACAAAAGGAAAACTCTGCGACGGCAGGTGTTCTGCTGCTGCACTCGTTTTTATTTGGTCCGTTTCAGCAGTCAAATCTCGTAATTATGTTAGGCTCCGGACGGGCGGACTTTTTTTTACTGGGGAAAATTGAAAGGCGGCGATATGTGATCCTGAAGAAAATAATATAACAATATTTTTATAAGGTCTCGTACCGATGCGTCGCGGAGTTTCGTGTTCGTTAACAACTTACCGAAAACCGCGAAAGACTTCAGAACGCGTACCCGAATTGGCCACTCTAAAGCCGGTCGAAGGGCAAAAATTGCACGTAAACTAAAACATAAAACGGCTCCGGACTCGGTCGCACTACCTACCTGTAGTAGTGTAGTGGCTAGCCGCGGGTCCGGGGAGGACGTTAGTTGTCGTTTCGCGGAGTACTGGAAACTGGACTAACAGGACTGTCCAGACATCAGTACGTCACTGGTAGTTGTTGTGTACTTGTATATAAAAACGGTGTAAAATGTTATAACAATATATTTTATTATTATTATTATGATAAACGACGGTGATGATAATAATAAATAAGTTCCGAGCGCGCACGACGGCCGACTGTGCCTTCCGACACACCACACACACACAAGCGCGCTTACCTACTGATCGTTATCACAGGGCCGTCCGTCGTGTAATCAGTCTTTGGTCGTTGAACGAGTGGTAAAACGCGCAAAACACGCCCTCCGCTGCGCGATCGGAACACCGACGACTCGACCGACCGGCTGTCGTCGTCGTCGCTATGTATATATTATTATAATAGTGAATATTTAAAAATCCGCTAAAGCCGCAAACAGCAGCTGCTGCAGCTATAGGTCGCGCTCCACAAAACAGCGTTTCGTATTTTATTGTTGTTGTTGTTATTATTATTATTATTACCTACGTCGTTTAATACTACATCATATATTATTATTATTCATTTTACCGGCTTTACCTACCTATGTACCAATGTGGCATACCAGCATACTATAGGTAGCTGCATTCATAACAGAAGAAAGAAACGTCGTAATTTATGGCAAAGCTACCGTTTTAAATCGAATAATATGAGTTTTGATATTTTAATTTGTATTGCCATTCATATAATATTTATCTGAATTCTAAGAAACTGTAATATTATGTATTTATGTCTTGCTCGGGCGTCCTGGAAAATGTCGGGGGAGCTAAACCCTTTCATTTAATATACAATTACACGCACTGTAGATACCTATGTAGGTAGGTACTATGAAATTGGGACACGTAATTATATAATTATAATTTTTAATATAAAAAAAATAAATTGTAGGTAATAAAATTGAAGTTGTTTTATGAAACTTTTGTGATTTTTATTTAAACATCCACATTACAGCATTTGATTATAATATTATTCCAAGTCGGAAATTTGTTAAAAAAAAATTAAATCGTATCTTGGTGAATATTTTGAACTCTATCTTGAATATAATCTAGTTACTTATTAGGGGCTTTAAAATGTTTGTCTACTTCATGAGTTGTATAAATATTTGTTACAGATTCAGTTTTTCAGATTCAGATTCAGATTTCTTTAACTTAATCTGGTCTCTAGGATTGTAAGACTTGAAAAATAAAAAAATTACTTTAATAACAAACATTTTTTTATGAGCCCGTTCAATTTCTATAAGTAGTATACTAGTAGTATATTCCGATGAATACCTTCGATTTAATTATAATACGAGTAAGTGGGTAGGAACGCGAGTATATCATTAGGTATTATATAGAAATATCTTGAAACTTGATGAAACTTTTTTGGAGTGCTTACATAATATGCTTATACAGGAACTAAAAAACTAAACTCAATGAGTACTCTACACAATGTGTTCCTGCAGGTGATAATAAGGTACCTACCTCGTATATTTCAGATACACGGTTATTAATTATTATTAAAACATATTTTTTCATTTTTTCACGTTGTTAATACTTTAATAAATTATTTTTGCAATTTGCAGTTTGTGTAAAACGAATGTAAAAGGAATGAATATATCACGGGTAATGTGCTTTTAAATTAAATTAAGATTTAGTTTTAATTTTTGCCATGGTATTATTTTTCTATACAGTTTAATATAACTCAGTCATATGCTATATAATATTATATATTATGTGCCCTATTCTGTTGTTAACTAAAAAATACCATAATATTATATTACTTATTAGTTATTATATTTCTTTATTGAAAAAATGTTAGGTATAATTCCACTATATTTAATATTATATCATATTTAATCATTACTTTAGAATTTTGTTCAATATTTAGAGAGGCATCAGAATCTGGGAAGCTCCATCCACAAGTAAAATATCCATACCACTGTAGTAAAATAAATGACCAAACACTTTATTAATACGAGTATATATATAGATATATGTCAATATGATAAAATAGATATCAATTAGGTTAGATTTCTCGAGTGATTTCGGGTTCAGGGTACCATTCAAGGCCTCATGAATTTAAAATAATTAGAGTGTTATTACTTTTTAGAAACCTATATAGATTTAGCAGTCAGCAATACAGGCCGCGCCGCCGCGGTATGCCGGTATACAATATGAATCTATACTTGTATAAAAATAAAAATTATATAACAATGACTTTGAAAAAAATTAAAATAATTCGGTTGCTAAAATGTAGGTTAGGTACAACCATCTAATATTGTAGGTATAGCAAAAAGATTTATAAACATTAACAACATTTTATTTTGTTACTAAAATCGGGTAAAATTAGAAATTATAATGGTTTTTTTTAATTTATATTTTTAACAATAATTACATAAACATTTTTTTACGAAATGCGTAATATTTTAAGTACCTTATCCCATGTATGCCCAACCTAACCTATAAGTTCCTAACCGAATAGGTGAGATTCATATGAATATGGATCATATTATGAACGAGAATGCAAAATTGGAAAACAGGTTATTATTTTAGATTTTCGAATTAATTAATTAATAATCTATATCTAATTTATGAGTATTATACATATTATATTGTAATGATAAAATAAATTATACCATTTAATGATGAAAATAATATACATGATAATACCTATACATTAGAAAATAATTCTGATAATCTCACCTGTTGGTCTGGACATAATATTATATAAATTCACTATTTACGTCTCGGGTGAACCTTATTCCAAACCATTTGTAGCGAATCATACCTGTTTTATTATTTATTGATAAGTCGTATTATACTCGTTTTAAAATATTGAAGTCGAGTCGCTAGCAAACTATACAATGACACGTATGTTTTACGCTACATAATATTATGATTAACGCCGTGTCCATAGTTTAACCGCTGTTTATATTGTGTTAAATGAACAGTATTACCTAAACTATTTACATAATATACTTATACTGTATATAAGGGTGAATATGGCTTGGCGTCCTCGAGCGGGTATAAATCGTCATTGGGCGTGAGACGTGAGAGGTTCTGCATTTATTATGTGGTAATGCATTTATTGTATATTACAATATATTATTATCGTACACGAACACATATTAATATATACTGCACATTGCCGGACATTGTAAGAACGGATAATCTTAATTATTAATACATACAATATTACTATATTTAGGTATTTAAAAAAATAATAGATAACTTTATATAAATTATAAGTTATTAGCTATAAAATATAACCGAGATATTGGATTCATTAGGTCATTTTGTATACTACAAACTGTATTCGTATTATATTTTTCATTCTGTTAATAGATGAAAAACCTGTGTAAATAGGTTTTCTACCGTTTGTACGGTAAATATATAATATGGCAATTATAATGGCATCACCGACTGTTGTAATTGCGGTTAATGTAAGTTATAAACACGATTACATGGTACATACTACATAATATTGTCAGTGGCGCGCGGCATCAGTGTTGTACGATTGAGAACGTTTTACATTTTAGTCAATATTACTCAATCACACCCTCACTGAATGCTGTCATCACCAGAGAGATCGCGAGGAAACTCTGCTTCACACAATTATATGGATTTCTTAGTCCGGTTCCAAACGCTATTCATAATTTATTTAAGTATCTAAAAAAATCTAATGTGTTCAACAAAATATGAATTAGGTACCATACCCTAGTTTAAGCAAAGTATCATAAATTCATCTATAGGCGTAATCTGAGGGGGCGAGGGGAGTACTGATATTTAACTGAGTGCGCAATAGACAATAGTGTAATTTTACCTTATAGATTTTTAGTTTTACCACAAACTGTCCTGTCAAGAATTTACCCCAGATTACGCCTATATGAATGTATCTAATTTAAATAATGTAATAATTTAAGTATTACTGTCAAACCAATGACCACAGCTACCAAGGTTTTTATTTCTTTAAAAAAAAAAATGTATAGCCAATAGGTACAATGGTACGTACTTTTCATTTATGACTTAAAATTGATAAAGTATATAATTATATAAATATACTTATAATATACATATAGGTAATAAATAATAATATTATAGTTTGGTACTTAAACATATACATTATTAATATAAGGTAGGTATTAGCCATTTGCTATTATAGGTATTCGTGTTGGTAAACACATTTAAGTATGGATAACTTATAACCTACGCTACACAAAAAATAAATATTTTTGGGGTCCCTCCCTCAAAAAAATCTGAATATGCCACTGCATATCGTTATTAATTAACACAATATATCAATAAAGAGTTAAATAAAATACGCAAAACAAAGGTTAAAGAAAATTGATTGTGAGTAAATTTAGTTATATAAAAATAATGTTCGTCTAATAGCTTCTTGCCTATACTGTAAGTGTCGATAGTCTGACTTATCTTTGCTGTGTACCTCGTACCTACTAAATACCCGCAATATAAAACCCATTTTTGGGCTATAGCTGCAGAGTATGCGTCTGATATATTTTGGTTATATACATTATTCTTATGATAAATTTTAATAACTTGTAGCCTGGGACAAAAGGCATTTTTTTCGCCAATATTTACAATTTACAATTAATACTTTTTTGGTGTTTGTTATCGAAAATCATCATCACATATATTTATATGTGATTTTTTTTTCCAATACTTATATAATTTAATCATTACACAATATTCATGAAGGTACCTAAATAATATTATTATGCAGTCAATATGGCCTTAGACGCCGAGGCTTTAATAAATTAGAATAATATATATATATATATTATGAAAATATGTTTAATTTGAGGATTTGTCAGATATTTTATGTGGTGATGTGATACATATATTGTATATGTAAGTGGTCCAAGAAGAAGATAAACTGGCCTAACTTAAATGTCATACACATTTAAAATAAATTTAACTGTTGCCCTTTACACTAAATCGTTGTAACTATATGCGAATAGAATGTGATTTTCGAATAAAATAAACCAGTAAGTACCTAGGTAGGATAGGTAATTGAGTTCAAATCATTTGATATCTTGATCCGTCATTCGAAGAAAATCGGACGAAAATGTATAGATATAATTTGGAATTTAAGTGGTTGTGAGTTTATACCCTGGTAGGTAGTAAGTGTAATAATAGTTATGATACAAACTACAAAGTATTATAATTTTTATCATCCTAAAACATAAATTACTTAAAAAGTTCGAAAAACGAATATTAATATAAATATTTTAAATATACTAGAAATAACAATACTGGAATTAAGTTTATTTTGTATGACGTACTACAAGTACATTCCGTTCTTTCATCACAGTAAAATATATTATACCTACAGCGAAAAAATGTTTTGAAATTATAGTTTTTGGAGAAATATATCAGATGTTATGTGACCGTCACACTAAAATAGTTGCGTTACGTCTATGGTCTATATATATATATATATATATCTTTTATGTCTATAGTGAAACATATACGTATTTAATCGTCATGGATTTTGACAATAGGAAGAAAAATAGTGTAGATAAAATATAACGCGTAGGTAGGTACCTAAACCTAGGTCATTTTATAGTTTTATACTTTTATCTTATTTTTCCTGCTGTGTTTCAACTTGCCCTTCGAATTTATAACAATTACAATTGTAATATCATATTATTCATATTGGTGATATGCATATGCCTACACTATAGGTACATTATTATAATATATTTCTATTATAACTTCAGTTAAATTTAAATTACAATAGAGTATAATATACTTTATACAATAATACATTATACAACTGCGACTTGCGAGTATACAGGTCATAGTGAGTTTTCAAACTATACAATTATGTATTGAGTTATCATATTATTATATTTTATTAAATCACAAAAATGTCAAAGAATAAAGAGTAGATATGCTGATCAGTTACCTAGTGTGTTGTAGGTACCTACTTGTGGGTTGTAAATATATTAGATACTATAAAGTTGTATATATTATTTACATATAGTTTTTACACCCATATAATATGTTTAATATATCCCCGCATAAACATTCTTTGTAAGATTTAAAAGCAACACAAATATGATGAAATAGTATATAGTATGAAATATATAGTATATATTATATGAAATAGTATAAAGTATTATATACTATACAATATTATAGTTTACACATATTTCAGTTAGATACCATAACTACGCCAAATAAATCAATATCGTAATCTACATGATATGTCCATAGTTAAATTCCTATTTGACAAATACATAATGTACAATTTAGTGTTTGAAGTCTGAAATTTTACTATATTATTGTTAAATATTGGATTTTTGATTCTGAGCGCCGAGCGGAGTGATGAATGTATTGATTTTACAATGACGTGTGTTTTTTTATGGTTTTTAAATTCTTTTTTTAGATTTTTTGTTTGTTATCACCGTTTGGGGCAGTAACACTGCTTTGATTTTTTTCAACAGTATTTTGTTCGATGGGAAAGTGAATCTAGTTAGTGCATTCGGGAGGCCAAAATTTAAAATGCTCAATAGTTTTCATGAATTATATAAGAGATCGTTGTACCAAACCTATGCGGGTGTATTGTCAGTAGTCTCCGTTTTACTAGAACACATAAAAAACATACCTAGCAAAGTAGCAAATATTTATATACTATAATAATATATTTAACATTACTTACTTTTAAAATTATTATAAAAATTTGTCCCTTTGTCAAATTTGATAGAATATATTTAAGCCCGTAGACTCTTTTTATATTTTAATTTTGAAAGAAATTAAGAGATTTTTAAAATTTCAAAATATAACAATTTCAAAATGTTTATAAATTGTTTTAAAATTAACAATTAACATAATATAGACTATACATGTGTCTTAAATTCTTTCTTTTAAATTTGATTAAATACTATCTATAGTTAGACGGAGACTTATTTATGTAAATATAATAATTTAACTTATTATTTGTAATTAGTATGTTTATATAGGTATGTATTAATCATTCGTTTATCATTTAAAATGTTAACAATAATTATGTAATCAGAAATAGTTCAGTTATACAGCAAATGAACTATAAAAAACTATACAATGCGTATGGTGGAGGGTGACTGCTAACTCCTGCCCCACTCTTTGAAGACTCCACTGGATGACGGAGAAAAATCGATTAAAACACATAAATGTTTAATTAAACTTTAAATTCAATATAATTAGTTTACATAGTTAATTAACAATTGTTATAATATGTCAATATATTATTATACCTATAATTAGTTTTTATAGAGCTTTGCAATAATGATTAATATGAGAATATTTATACAACTGCCGAGTGAAGATTATAAAATATGAACCAGCTATTATTTATTATAATTAATGATTGTCTGTATCTCCAGGAAAATATCAATGCAATGTCAAATAAACTGGGTCTTTCATTGAACATCTCTAAATGTCATAGGTACACGCGAATACACAATCCTTTAGTGTTTAACTATTTGATCGATGGGGTTAACTTAACTCCATCTATGAATGAGGTGGTTGATCTTGGCAACGCTACACAGACATCTGTTATCTCCGTCTTACAAATGCGTAGGTAACATACCAAATTTACGTTCAGCAGATCACGTTTAGCTTTATTAGTTTAAAAATTCGAGTGAATCGATCTATATAAAATTTGATGGTAAAATTGTAAGAACATTATCTGTGTTTATGTATGGGTTTTTACGATATTTCTGTTTTAAAGTGAGTTATATGTATTTTTAATTTACGATATTATATACGTAAAACTTGCTAAAAAATCAAAATGTCGTAAAAACCCACGAACAAACAAATTTGTTATGTTACGCACATCTTGTAAGACGGAGACAATAAATGCTTGTGTAGCGTCATCTTAACTCTTAAAAGAAAAATCTTTATTTTACAATTAAAATATAACTAATTGATTAGAACTTCAAACTTCAGACTTCAATAAAAGAAAATATTTTAAATTGCTGTGAATTTTTGAGAAACTTTTAATTATATCTACCTCCCCCCCCCCGACTAGATTCAATCCAAACAGAAACCACCCTTAATGTGGAAGATTAAATCATTTTTGCTGCTCAAAAATATGATGATAGACAAAAAAATACACATCATGCCATCATTATAAACCTAAAAAAATATATAAATATTCTTAGATATTATGCATATTATGTATATGGCTTTTGCGTTTAAATTCTATCTTCTGCAGTGTTTTAATATTTTGTTTTGAAAATATAACTGTGCATTCCTTTCTGGTGGCTTTTTGTGTTATATACCTAATACATTTATTTATTTAATCAATTTATAAAATGCTAAATAATGCTTGACAGGTATTTGTAAGTTAATCAATTTATCGATTTGTCATTATAAATTTACTTCGTAGGTTACTCTCTACAGAAAAGGTTTGATGACCTTTCTGAATTACATTCCTCTTCCCTCTCCGAACTGTAATACTGTACTTATTGACTGTGGTCTAAAAAAAAAAGTTCGAGATAAATATTATAATTTGTTTCATTTCTGAAATATTGTTATAATTAAGAATAAATAGACATTATCAATAAATTGGATACGTAATTGTACGACACATTTTTTTAAAAATAATCTTAATGACTTAACATATTATTATTTAACATATTATCGAAAACGAAACGCAATTATTGACAACCGCTCGTTTTGCGTTTGGAACATAAAAGTATATAGATACAACACACGGCTATATAAACACGTCATGTAAGTATACATTTTTAAAAATAGAATTATGGTTTGTTATCGTTTTTCATACCAAAATTGGTTATCAATCGATATTATAATACCTAATGTAATCTTTGTTTACACTTATACAGTTATATCAATACAATGAGTCATTGTCCAAACATTACGCGTAGTAGAAGCTCGTAAAGGTCATAATATTATTACACAGGCATACAAGCACAGTGTTTGAAACACTTAATACTTACTATTACAGTATTACCTAATTTAATAATCTTCATCTTCTATCTATATATATATAAATATATACAATATAAAAGACAAAAAAATGTTTGACTGATTGTGACTTTTGCGCATTCCTAAACCGTACATATGATTGAGATGAAATTTGGTTCAGAGATAGATAAGACCTTGGGGAAGAAGGTAAGCTACATTTTGTCACGAAAAAGGTAAATAAGAGTCTAACCCGGAGATATTCTCAAACAGGGATTTTGAGATGATTATTATTATTATTATTTTTGTTTATAAATGGTTGCTATCGGTTTTAATTTTTTAATTAATAATTGTTATTATTAATGCGATAAGCCTGTGTATTTTAGTGGGTACAGAATGTAATGAGTTCAAACAACGGTTTCGGTGCACCGAGTTTTTGCATTTTTTGATACTTTTTGATACACTTATGTAAGCACAATGCGGAGTCCGCAATCTACCGCAAGTAAGTAGATACTAGATTGCTTACCTGAGAATATACTGCTCGCATAATCACAAAAACCTAACAATAGCAACGCATTGCCGTGTCAGCTACCTAATATAAAATATAACCTATATAGTCTGACCACGGTTTAAGATCTTAAACCGTGAGTCTCACTTCTATAATAGCTAAGAGTATTGTTGGTTAGGTCAGGTTAGGTCAGTGGTTCCCAAGCCCAACCTTTATATTATATCCCAGTGCCAAACACTGGTTTTAAAATATTCACTTATACCATACGATTGCCATGTATACGCCCTATATAATTTGTCATGGACTGTATCTGCAGTTTTGAATATTATAGCGTCCTATAGTCCTGCAGCTGCAGGTGTCCTGAAAAGTGTTTTGGGAGGAATAATTGTCCTGAAATTAAACTTAATTTTTATTAACATTTTATCTTTTACTCATAGACAATAATTTAAGAATGGATAGGCCACTAGAATTTATAACGTGATAATAAACATTTTGATATTTTGAGGTTTCAAGAAGTCTAATCAATTGTATAACAAATTGAATTAATGATAAAACCCCTTGCTGGAGTGAGTGGCGAGTGCACTATTGCTAAAGTTTGTCTCTCAACCACATTCCGGGCCACCACCCCTTATTTTGTTGTATATGAATGGCCGATCCATTCTTATATTATTTTGTATGCTTTTACTAAACATTTCTAGTAGAAAAATATATTTTTTTAATAAATGATAAGATAATTAAGTTGATTATTTGACTGATTGACGAAATCAATGTTTTTTAAATTACCTATTTTCCGGCTTGGTGATGATTAAAGTTTAAATGTTGACTGTTGTAGGTAGGTATTTTCTTATTTTATCTATTGGTCCATATGCATAAGCGATGTTTGCTATAAATAATTTATTTCCTACTACGTAGGATTAGTACACTAGATTATATTTTGGTTTTCAAGCCATTTTTTTTTATGCTTTTTTATCTTCTTTTTACTTTTATCCTAATTTACTTTTTAGAGTTTTTTTTTTGTTTTCATTAAATGTGATAGGTTTACTTATTTATGTTTTTGTAATGTCAATAGAAATGGATAAAATCGATTTTAATCAATTCTCGCATTGGTTATAGTTACACAATGATCGAAAAGATAAAATCTACCAGGATAATAAATTAGGTGTTGTATTCAATCGTTCTGCTCTGTCACGTCTCCAGTGTATTTTGGGATTATTAAATTATTTTGTATTTTATTTTTAAGAAAAATGCAAGTAGTAAAAAGTTTATATCTTAATGATTTTACGTTATTTAAGAATTTAGGATTTATTATGTATTATAATTTATAGTATATTGTAGTTTTTTTTTATTATGATGTCATATTTTTAGTAACTATAATGTGGAACAGACAACAGTCATATTATTATCTACTGAAATATGTTATATGTATTTCATTTATAGCTTCTGAAGTTTTATTAGATCAATAAAAAATAAAAATAAATAATTATTAGAGTTTTATTTAGGATTTTCAGTTCTTTTTTTTAGAATTTGTCTGTTATATTGAAGTGGTTTTTTAATCTTTCATTGAGGTACGATATTTTAAGTCCATAGTAATGACCAATATTGACAAATATAGGTTCATACCACGATTAAAGATACTATCTATAGCCGGGTTCATATATTCATTTTCTGTTACCTCATATAATTATGATAATTTTTGTAATCACTTATCACTAATTGATAATTTTATCGGTTATTCATCCCAATCTGTAACTTAGAGTTACTTTTTACCTGATAAAATTATAAATGCGTGTCGTAGAGTTTTGACCCTTATGTGTGGTATTCCAGTTACCAAGAAATATGATGTTATAAGTTTAAAACTAGTGGTTGACTCTGGGAAAGTAGTAAAATTTTCCTCATGAAATTTATACAAAAAATGATTGTCCCGGCTTAATTAAAATGAAAATATAGGTACCTACCCTAATTAACCACGCAAAAAAATGATCCTATTGACCTATTATTAGAAACTAAAATATAATAATATTATGAACATTTAAAATCAATTGCATTAAATGTGATGGTAATGATACACTTTATTGTATAATATCACAATAAATACCTATATAGGTAAAATAAAATATTAATTATTTTTTGTGAACCTACCTATCACTTTTTCAAGTGTTTGTTAATTTAATATTTATTGTTAATTATAATAATAAATTATTTGATCAATAATTCTACTTTATTTTAACTTTTTGCTGTTCGTTTTGCCTATGAGGTTTTTTCCAAGTACCACTGGGCACTGAGTACCTATGTTATATAGGTATTACACAGTATACGATTACATAATACCATTGATTATACACATTAACCCTTTATTATTCCGTATAATGTATCACATGCATGGATAGGTTTAGTTGTAGGTATACCTACCATACATTAAATTATGTGTTCTGCAGGAGTGGTTGCAATACTTTCGAGGGGTTAAGGACTGTGGGAAGTTGCCTTCTTATGGAAGACTGAGACTCAATTGTTTTATTTATTTTTTCTCACATTTGAAACGACCGTGCATTGTGATTATTATTATTTATTGCACATTTCTAGTACAATAATATATTATAATATACCTATATATAATATATAATATACCTACAACAATTACATATTATAGGTAGGTATAGTATATACTTATTAGTTATTAGACACCGCGGTGACAATAGTTGGAAAATGTTTTCTCTTCAAAACGTTGCAAATGGGTTAGCGCATTGTTAAATATACACAAAGGAGTGTGAAATATTATAATGTAGATATACCTACCTGCTATTATATATTGTATCAAATTAAATAAACTAATCGTATATATAATCGTTTATATAAAAAAACTTGTAATAAAAAAAAAACAGAATCTAAAACTAGGAATACCTGTGCATGTCTATATAATCTATATATATAAAAATGAATTGCTGTTCGTTAATCTCGCTAAACTCGAGAACGGCCGGACCGATTTGAACGATTTTTTTGTGTGCGTTTGGGTGACGTCTCTGATGGTTTAGATTCTCAAATCACCCCCCTATGTCCAACTAGGGGATGTGCTCAAACGGGGATTTCGAGGTTTACGGTAGAAACTTTTGTTTATAAATGGTTGCCATGGGTTTTAAAGCTATTATAATAATAATTATTGTATGCCGTGAAATCAGTGTATTCATTCAATGCATTAATTTTTTTGTACGCTGTGTTTTGATATTATATGTATCGGTGGTTAATCCAGGTGGAATTAAGTAAAAACGACAAGCTTGGTATATTTTTGATACTTTAGAGTTAAATCATACACTTACAGCGTGGGGTCCGCGATCTACCGCAGGTAGATTGCCTAGTGCCTACCTGATAATATACTGCTGCGAATAAGAATTTTTATTCCGGGCAACAGAAAAGTTAAGATGAATCTATAGTACATCATACACCGAATATTGAATAAGGCATTAAACAAAGTTTGAGTCATATACAGTTTGTGCATTTAACGGGTAACGAAGTGCACGGGATCAGCTAGTATATAAATATAATCTGTTCCATCATCACAATACACTGCCATTTATACATTTATATTTTATAAAATTTTGTATTATACTATAATAATCTGTCAATTTTCCGAAACTATTTCATTATTTTATTATAATCAATAAAATAATATGTGTGTGTGTGTGTGTTTGTGCGTGTGTGTGCGTGTGTGTCTCAGAAATTAATTTAGAATTAATCATCTGAGCAGTGAGCACATATTATGAAATAAACATATATAAATATATTATAAGTTGTAGGTAAGTGCTTGTATGTATGTATGTATGTGTCATTGCTGTATATATATATATATATGTGTGTGTGTGTGTATAAACTTATATAAGCTGTAACCCACGCGTACCGATACTATATGTATTCGGCGCCGTACCTATACTCGACGTTATTGTCAATGTTAATCTACCTTCCGTCGAGACTTGACACAATTACATCACCTACCTACGCTCTGTTCTATACATATAAATGTAGAGTGCACATATTTACATATACATACATATATAATATTATATACACGTATATGCTTAAACCTACACACCTCGAGCGCATATATATACGACCGTTTATCATCTACATACATTTATCATATATATATATACTACACGTAGTCGTATTTATACTGCTGAACTATTTAGGTATATAGTTCAATAATTAATTGCAGCAGAACATTTATTATTATTATATAGGTATATAGCAGGTATGTATGCATATAGTGACTAGGGATACCGGAAGAGGTATATTATTATATTATTGTGTGAAGTTACATAAGTGTATACCATCTATTATGACTCTGGCATCCCCAGAGGTTGTGTCGGCGACGTGGAGGACACGGGGTGGTTTGTGCAGGGGAGAGGTCGACCCTGTAACTTAATGTATTACATAATTTAATATGTAGAGTGAGGGTCATTATATTGTTTACTATATTATCGGATACGGACACGGGACAAACTTAATCAAAAAAACAGCGCAATTACAGTGTTATTGTAGTTTCTCGTTTTTTCTTTTGTTTTTTGACGGACCGGCCGTGACTGAATTTTTTTCTTGGGTGAATAGTTGTTAGCTTTATTATAAGACTACAATTTACAATATTAAATGATACAGAAAATGTCGTAGATAGGTAACACATAATGCTTTCGACCTTCGTACACGTTATACAGTATAGTACTATAATGTAGCGTGTGTCATCGTACTGGTGTATTATATAGAGTATATACCACATAACATACATATATAAAATATAAATAGTACACGCAATTTTATTTTTATGGGTACCTACCTACTAATAGTACGGTCTAAAAAACGCGAATGTAATAAAAATCTAAAAAATATCTTGTTATTTTATTATTTTGTGTAGGATACATTATTGTACATTTGTACCATAATTATAAAAACAAAAGTATATACATAATACATAATACATATATACATATAATAAGATTTTGTATACATTTTTTCGTGCCACACGCATAACAGTTCTTCAAGAATCCCGCATTAGGTAATTAAAGTACCTCACTTGTTGCGAATACACATTATGTAGGTACCTAAAGGAAATCGTTATCAATCGACATTTTAATCAAATACTATATACTTTAATCGTGTCAAACTGTTGTAAAGCAACTTTGTAATTACCTGCATGAGTGCCTATATAATAATACTGTTGGCCTTGAAAGTTTAATCCCTTTGAATCTTCGACCTTAACCTATGAAATTATTGAGCTAAATCGTCTATATTCAAATTCAATGCTACAGGATATATATAGGTAATTGTGTGTGCGTGAAGGCGCTTCTGTCGAAACCTAGGGTTATAAATCAATTTATATAAAACAAAAACATAAATTAAAACAAACACAATTTATTTGTCTAAATAATTGTCTAAATATATTTATAGTCTTTCAAATAAACCCTAGTTATTTATGGTTGTGATAAAAAAATAAGTGTTTACAGTGCTTGAATTAGTAGCTTAAATTAGTGCTTGAAAGGGTATACAAAAGTGTAAGAAATATGTGCGTATCTGCATGATTATAAATAAATGTGTTATTGACTAGGTTATAGGTCATATAAATACCTAACATTTTAAAACTAAAACTGTAAATTTAATTTATTTTGCCCACCTACCAACTAAATATTTCGATTAGGTACTTTTTCAATAAGCTTGGAGTAATGTTGAATTTTTCTCTATGGACACAGTCCGTCCAACCAGTCCAACCTACCTTCATTCATTTTTTCCTAGTCAAAGTTATTCCACGTTTTATTGTTCTAAATGAAAACAATTTTACTTTACATTTTACAGGGGGGGATCGCCTACTTGGTGTTCTTGTGAACGCATATAAAATACCTACCTATATATCGCCATGGTCGTCTGTTCACACGTAAATCCAAACGTCAAGAACACGCGCGGCTCGCGTAATCGTCTCTAAAATTAACTCTGTAAATCATTTCAATAGAATACGTACCTATTAATCACCAGCTACTACAGTATTTATTTATTTGCATTCAATATAGTGATAAGAGTTATGATTTATAGAGCGTTGTTTAAGCTTCTAACACGTCACGGTCCTATAATATATAGGTAACATATATAGGACCGTTTATAAAGATAAAATGTAACGCAACCGAGTTTGCGGACACTATTGACGAATATTGGCGATTTCGGTGATTAGATATAGGTTAGCAGGTTAGCTACATGTGTAGTTAAAAAAAAAAACCAATGACCGAATTTGTAGCATTATTACTTTCTTCGAAGCATGTTGTACCTACATTTTGGCATTTTGCACAAGTGCACATAATAATATAATATAACGCAATTAAAATATAAAATGATTAAATGCTAAAATCCTAATTTATCAATAGTAAGTACCTACACTAAATAATTTATGTGATTTAGAAGAACTCTATATAATTCTATAAAGTGATTTTTCACTACTGTTTTAATTACATAGTAGTTACAATCTGTGGTAATTAGTAAATGTAATCTCTTATTCTGGAGTGGAGTAGTGAATAGTGAACCAACAACTCGAGAAGAATCTTCTATAGGTAGGTACTAAACTTTGACGATATTAACTTTATAAATGCTTATAAATAGGTAATAAACCATTCGTTATTTCGTTCAATATTCGATATTTAAATTTCCACATTTTTAAAAAAGTATTTTGCAAAAAATAGGTAGGGGAACATGGGGCAAAGTGGGATACCGTGTCGAAGTCGGCACATTGTATTATCTATTTATTCAATGTTAAAAATTGATAATATTATTAGATTTGTGGCTTCCTTGGTTGTCTGAGATTGTGTGGTAGTAGTTTTGAATCAAACTATCGATTATTTTGCAATTAATCAATGAAAAACTGGACATATGCCTATTATCATTTACTTATTTACTTGATAACAGAATTGCATAATTTGTTATTTATATACTCAATTATTTTGCGCTTTGTTATTAATAATTGTTTTTTAGTTAAAAAGTCTATGTTGTTTGTTCTATGATTAAAGTTCATTATTTATGTTTAGGTATTTAAATTAAATAAAATCAATGGCTCTATAGGTAATTTATTTATTTGGGGCAAAGTGGTTTATACCTGTCTGGGGCAATGTGAGAACAACCCGAATATTCTTACAATAAAGGAAAAACTTCAGTTGATGGGTAGATTCAGTATCTATTATGTAAAAATAGCTTCATTGTCTTTGTGCTGAGTTTGGAGAAAAAGATTAGAAAACCATGTTTAAATGTGAATTTTGTTCCTAAAATTATTTTTATGTCTTATAAATTTAAAAAGTTACAGTTTATAATTTTATTTCTTTTAAGTTAAGCTTGAATGTATATTCAAGTATATTAACGTTTTTTATAAATAATTTGTTGTGTTTATAAAATTAAATATATGGAATAATAATTAAAATATATGGAATTTTTTCGTAAACTGTACTTTTTTTTTATAATTTTAAACTTACATAAAAAAAAATCAAATTTTCATAAAAAATATATTATCAATTACCATAACCTAAAAATAACCTTTTGTGTGAACAAAATTTGAAAGGAAAAAATTGATTTTTAATTGAATTACAGGTCTTCAGACATTAGCGTCCTCACTTTGTCCCACGTTCCCCTAAGCATATATGATTTATTAAAAAATAAATAATCTTAAAAAAAATACTATTAATGATAAAATATGTAGGTATTACCTATTAGCTAGTCAACAAATTATATTTTTTTTTAGTAAAACTTTAGTTATATAATTACTTCAAACTAATTATAACAGCTAGCTGCTAGCTATTAATATTATATAGGTAATAATATTAACAGAATATGTATAATAATATATTTAATTTGTTTTTGGAAAAAAAAATTGTTCAACCTACCCTATAACAAGTACCAATTACTAAATTACTTACATCATTATAAATACCTATATAATATTAAATATTAAAATATCCCTAGAAATAAATTCTGACAGCTCGTCTCCACTCAAAATGGTTTTTTGTATACCTATATTATAATATAATTATATTTATGTAATACAATTTAACTCATCCATTACAGTGACCACTGACCTACTTAGGTGCAATGAGCGGTTAGGTATAATAATTATTAAATTACATCAATATAACTAATTAGTTATAAAGTATTTATTAAGTAATTAATACTAGGTTATTAGTTGTAATTTTAAAATTGTTATTCTCCATTTAAATATAAATTTCGTCCAAATCTGAACGTCTATATGTGTTAATATATTTTTAGTTTTTTTGGTTACAATATTAACTACTTATGAGCAAGTATTTATTTTAAAATGTCAATTCTTAAATATAAAATTGAAAATTATATACATTTGTAACTACAAAATAATTTACACATTTACGTAATTTTGATGAATTTTGTCAAAATGGTAACCTTAAATCCTTATAAAAAAAATCGTGACTATAATGTATCTTAAATATTATTAAATGGCTATTATAATTTATAACAACTTATAAGGAACCTTGTATTAAATGTTCAAGTATTTTGATTTTTAACCCATTAAAAATATTTATTGATGTTTATAGAAAAAAAACTAAAAAAAATTAAAAATGTCTATGAATAGCTCAAAAATAGTTAAGACATCTTACAAAGTTTATCATATGTATTGAAAATAGCTAAATAAATATTTAGTGAAAATTACTATCCAAGGTTATTTGTTTTTGAGTAACCCATAAAAAAAATCAATTTTATCCAAAACTGTTCTATCCCCGTTTTTTTTTTTAATTTGTTTTGCTTTTTCCCGACGCGTTTGAAAACTACTTGGAATTTTTTTTAACCAACCAAATATTCATTGTTATTGTTACCATAAAAGATGCTCTGAAGTAGAAATCAAAGCATTTTTAATGCTCCAAAAGGGGTTGACGGACTAAAAAAAAAAAAAACACACACACACAAGGTCATAACATATCATTGTAAAATCAATAGGTAGGTACATCGTACATCGCTCCGATATGGATCTAAAAAAAGAAACGAGAACTCGTGATACGATATAATAATGATATTATTGTGCTTTGACAAAATATCAAACATATACGACGATAATATTATACATTTCTTTCAATTAAACTCAATCAAGACGTGTCGGCACGTCGCACGTGTGTCGTGCGTGGTGTGTCGTGTGTATATTATATACTATCTATCTATATAATATAGCGATGGAGATTGCGTGTTTCCGACAACGTTGCACAAAATACTGGAAGCGGGATAATTGGACGGGAGGGGTGAGGGGATATATTCAATTGGGCAGCGGGTCGTATAAGGAGATTGTCACTGCGGGTTTTTGAAAGCGAGAAAGAGGAAATGGCGTATTAATAATGTATATAATAATATAACCCGGCGTCGGTATATCTACACAATGTGTGCTGCTCACACAAAATACAAATAAAATTTCAAGCGTCAGTCGTATGTAAATACTAAACGCTGTAGAAGTAATCCGATTGTACTAATAATGATAATATAACCATGTTTACAAATATTTACAAAAATTAAATATACTTAATAGCTTTATTTGTCGTTCCCGACAATAGGTTAACGTTTGACAAAGTCGAAACTTCGAGAGTACCTCTACCTACCGATGTATGAGGACTGAGGAGCACGCAACGAGCACAAAATCCTACAACTGCTGTAATGATAAAAACGAAACTCCAAATAGTGAATAGACCTCAATCTTAATATCTTATGATACCTTAGAGATAATACATTCAATAATTAAATTTCCATTATTGTTTATCGAGTCTTTATTCTTTAATTCATTTTCACTATTTTGCACTTTTTTTAGAATAAAATTGCAGTTTTTATTGTTGTTTGATAAATTATTGATAAAAAATATATTTCACTTTTCAGTAAAGGGTACAATAATACACATATTTTATATTTCTATGTACAATCGATGTAGACATTTTATTATAATAATAAATAAAAAAGTAACATGTGCTCACTCTAAACTTTAGAGTCTAAAGCAATCGTGTTGCAAAATATATGTTCACCAACAATGGGATTGTGTGGCTCCAGCCTACTGCAATTGGTTGTGGTGTGAGGGGGTGGTTGGGGATGAGGGGGCCACGCTGTCCCCCAGACCTGAGGGTTTAGACGTTCGGTACCGTTCCATAGTCCAATGATACACTAATAGATACCCATAATATTATATAGATAATACATAATGTTAAATATATTATAATATCTATATTAATATTGTAACTGTGAAGAGCTTGTATACCAGTTCATCTTGGCACTCGGAAACCGTTTAGATTTGAATATAAAAAACAATACTTTTTTCAATATAACTAATTTAGTTTTCGGACCACATTTAAAAAAAAAATTGTAAATGGTTGGCGGGTGCCAAAATTAACTGGACAAGTTATACCTAAGTTTGAATGTAAATTTTATGTTGAAAATTAATTTTTGAGTCAATACCAACTTACTGTTGTAGAACCGTGTGAACTGTGGATAGGTTTCGTGCCTCATGCCTCTTGGTGTATAAATAGGTATAGATAATCGCATACAATTAATCTAAATGTTTTGAAAATGTCATTGCACGCGTGACATTGTGTTTATAAAGTTATAAAATATAATAATATATACGTAGAAGTTTCAAATCCTAAAGTCAAATATTTTTAAATAATTTATTACGCAACAAAAGAACTTTAAATTACTAAAAACAATTATAACTATATATTATTAATAATAGTACAGGTACAGCTATAAAAACAACTTATGTGGGATTTCGTATCCATTTCAAGCTTTTTGACCCAGTAAAATTTATTTTATCGAAATATATATAAAAAAAAAACTAAAAATAATTGTAAATCTGAAATGTAGGTAGGTATATTAATAGCTCAAAACGAGTCAAGATTTTTGAAAATAATTTAATTATACTATACGTCCATATGTTTACAAAATGATAATTTCAAGTCCAATCTCATCAAAATTCTAACCTCATAAGAAATTATTGTGGATTCACGCTCAACTTTTATTTTGTATTCCAGTAGGTAATAACAACTTATATAAGGAGCCTTGTATTTTATTTTCAAGCATTTTACACGGAGAACATTTTTCATCGGCAAGTAGGTACTTTTATTATATAAAAAATCATAAAGTTAAACTATTTTGAAAATTATACTAGAAACATAGAAACACTTTTTGGAAATTTCAAGTACCTACGGTTATTAGGTAGGTACTCATTCATTTTTGAATTACAACAAAATAAAAATACTATTTTGTCAAAAATTGGCTTCAAGTAAAAATGCCCGTTTTCCCTAATTTTCTATACCTAATTAGTAATTATCATAAAAAGTATTGGGAGTCTGGGAATTTTTAATTTTGACCTCCCAAAAGTACTAAAATTAGTTATTGATGTTGAAAATCGAAGTATTTTTGTTTTCTTCAATACTATATTTTATATTATTATGTATAAACTATAAAGACAAAAGAAAACATACACACTGCTGACACACACACATCATTCAATCATTGTAAAATGAATACAACCATCGCACTGCTGAGAATATGTAATAAATTAGGTACCTATTATATTTTTGTAATGTTGGTCTTTTATAATATGAACCATGAACGGTTGCCAATTGGTTCATAGGTTGAACAACTGTAGTTTGTAATTGTTTTACAGATAGTTATTACTTATTACTAATTAGTTATTAGTATTATTACCTATATCGAATTGCGAAAGAAAATACTGAAACATTACCGTATTAATGCTGCTAGTAGCTACCTATATTATTTTATTGTTGCGATTTCAACAATTTTTGCTCGGCGAGATTAAAACCGTTAAAACCGTATCTAATCAATATTCAATAATTATATTATGAACTATTATACCGTTCTATACTTCTCTGTCCTATAGTATTATGTACCATTGTGCACAGTATTATCTACTTATATAGTTATATATAGCCATGTAGGCATTGTATATAGTACATTGTAATAAGGACAACATTGTGATGACTACGCGTTACGGTTATTTTTTCTACACATTATTAAAACGTCTTGCGCGACTCTTTTATTATTTAGAATGAACACTAAGCTGATAATTTTATGATACAACAATATACAATATAATATGTACACCTACACGCCGTAAATAAATGATAAATCGATATTATTTATGAATTTATGAGTTTCGTAGTGATCTATTATAAATTATAATATTCAATATCATTCAAATAATCTAATACGCAATAAGTAATAACCATATGGGAATGAACGCACTACGCATAGCATTACATATTTTAACAATGCGTATACTAAACCCACACATCGTATAAAATAAAAACACACGCGAGACGGATGGATGCAGTGGCGCCGAACTATATTTTAAAAGGGGGGGGGGGCAAGTAAAGAGTTAAACGGACCACCACCCCCGTTTAGAAAATAAAAACGAGGGGGGCAAAGCCCCCCACTCCCCATGCAAGTATTCATCACTCTAAAGTTCCTTTAGAGACTAATACTTTTATATTATTCATGATGTCACTTTTTCAACCACAATCGATAATCATACATAGTAAGCACTATTCATGGTTCAAACAACTTTAAATTACAATTTTTTAAGAGCAATATATAGTAGCACAAGTGCGTAACTAACTCAAATATTTTGGGAAGGCTTATTTTTCTCTATTTTCATTTTTATTTTATTATTCCTAATGAAAGTGTTCACAACTAGTTTCATGTTTTACTTAACAAATATAAAGTCACATGTATTAATGCACCTATTATAATTTACCAAGTTTTTTAAACAGGTATAACGTATTTTATTGGTAGGTATCAAACAATATTATTCACATACTCTAAATAATTTTTAATCTGTAAAATATAATATTAACCCCCACGACCCACCCACCGAAAAAAAGGGAGGCGGTCGCCCCTCTCGGGTTATACGTTCGGCGCCACTGGATGGATGGTTGGCAATTTGGCATCCTCAAATAGTAAATACATATCTACTTAAACTTAATAATAAAGAAGTAAATAAAGTTTGATTGATAATATTGTTTTCGAATAAAATCATAGATAATAATATTAAACATATGGCTACGGTATCCCAATCTTAATATCTTCACCATTTACGTCCTTCAGGCCAGTATAACCACAGAACAATAATGGAGAGAGAAACGATGGCACTGTTTCTCAATCACTAAGATTCTGAGCACTAAAAAATTAAATTAATATAAATATTAAGTAGCCAAACATTAAGTCTTGTAGTTTTTTTTTATAAGGGTGCCAAAATGTACTAAGAGCTAATTCTTTTTCATCATATAAAATAGGTATACATAATTTATATAATGTAATTTATAAAAAAAATGTAGTTTCAAAATTAAAATTTCATTAAAAATATTCTTGTAGTCCGAGTGGAGTTAAATAAAGGTCATATTTCTACATTTGTCTACATTTTTAAGTCAATTTTCCAGCAGCTTAATAGCATATATTTAGAGTTTAGATGAATAATATTATTTCATAAATTTTATTCATCACATCGAAAAGTATTTAAGATTTTAAAAATATTTTTCTTTACATAATTTTAAATTACAACAAAACAACTTTTTTGATAAAAAATAATCATTCAAATTTTTGTTTTTTCCGTGAATAAAAACATACATTTGAAATACATAATATTTAATAAATAGTATATTCCCAAATTAAATTTTTTCATTACAATGCATATTATGTTTACTTTTTATTTTTGAACCTTTTGCCTTATCGACTCTTTTAGTAATGGACTTATGAACTCAAACAGTTTGGTTCCAAATAAGTTAAATAGTTGGCGATTAGGTACTGTATAACTACATGTCTTCATAGAATTACAAAATTATGTATTTAACATTTTTGGTGAACTGATCGGTGGCGGACAGTTTTTAAGGAGTTCGGATTATGCAATTTTCAAACTGCACGCGTACGGGACGTACGTGAAGTTAGCCCCCCACTTTACTAAAAAACTTTCAAAATATTTGTAACCTAATTTTTTTAATTTGTAACTATTTGTAACCAATTTTTCAAAATTTGTAACTTCGTAGTTCAAAAGTTACAACTGGTTTCTCAATGAGGGGCCAACTTCACGCCAGCCCCCCCACTTTAACTAAATCTATAGAAATTAAATTCATTATTTTCCTTTTAATTTGTGACTATTTGTAACCAACTTTTTAAAATTTGTAACCTCACTGTATCAGAGTTATGACCATTTCCAAATGGGGGGGGGCAGCCCCCCCAGTCAACTAAATTAACTCCAAAATATTTGTAACTCATTAAGCTTAATTTGTAACTATTTGTAACCGACTTTTTGAAATTTGTAACTTCGTAGTTCAAAAGTTACAACTGGTTTCTCAATGAGGGGCTAGCCCCCCCAACCAACTAAATCAATTCCAAAATATTTGTAACTCGTTAAGCTTTATTTGTAACCATTTGTAACCGAATTTTTAAAATTTGTAACCTCGTTGTACCAGAGTTATGGCCATTTCAAAATGGGGGACTAGCCCCCCAAACCAACTAAATCATTTCCAAAATATTTGTAACTCGTTAAGCTTTATTTGTCACCATTTGTAACCGAATTTTTAAAATTTGTAACCTCGTTGTACCAGAGTTATGGCCATTTTCACATGAAGGGGTAGCCCTCCTAACAAACTGAAATATAGCCAACCATATCATACACTTATTTGTTGGACATTGTTCGAATACTATTCAATTTTGTTGGACATTATTTTAGTCGGAATAGCTTTTGAAAGTTCTGCACTGTTATCTTAATTCAAACAGTACAAACATTCAAGAGCAAAATTGGGGAGTGCTCCAAAATAGTAACTAACTCATTATGATTCATGATATTATATTATATTTGTATATTCCTTACATGTTTTAATATAAAATGAAAGAATTAACACAATTGGTATTGTTTTGAATATATTATTATATAGATTTTAATGCCATATACAAAATTGATAAGAATTCAACGGAATTGAATTTCATAATTTGTAAATAATTACTTTTGGATTCTGTCGATATTCTATTGATGAGCACCCCCCCCCCCCCCAACCCACGAGTCAGCCACCCGACTTTGTCCGATCGACTCGGAAACAATGTCAATATTTTGTAACTCATTTGTAACCAATTGTAAAAACTTTTCATAATTTGTAACCAACTTCTTTTGTACTCTGTAGATGTTCTAATAATGGGGGGTCATCGGGTCAGCCCCCCGACTTTGTCCGATCGACTCGGGACCAATGTCAATATTTTGTAACTCATTTGTAACCAATTGTAACTAACTTTTCATAATTTGTAACCAACATCTTTTGTACTCTGTCGATGTTCTAAAACCATGCCATGTGTAAAAAAAATGTCAGATTGGTCTCTTAAATGGATGACTGATAGTAAAGCAACTTTTGGCGAAAGGTTAGTGGCATTTGCTGTCGTTAAAGATATGTTTTTATCTGGAATTGTTCCTTCAATAATATGGTTGAGGAAAAGAGAATTAATGCCAGGCTTAACTTTTAGCCACAAGCTGATTTCTAGAGATTAGGTATGTTAACATTTTCAAGGATAATATTATAATGCATGTAACATATTTTATTATTTTAATGTTTATTTAGGGTTTACACACCGATTTTAACTGTCTTCTTTTGATCAAAAGCCCCCTCAAGCTGTTATCACACAGATCATTTGTGAAGCCGTGACTATTGAACAAGATTTTTTTAAAAATGCTTTACCAGTTAGGTTGATTGGCACGAACTGTGAAAAGATGGCCATGTTTAATGAATTTGTTGATGAAAGACTGTTAATAGAAATGGGATGTCCTATAATATGTACATATATTGATCATAGTAGGATTAATTTAAATATTTAATTAACAGATCGTCAAATCCGTTTCCATTCATGGTTAACTTACTTATCAACAAAAAAAGACAAACTTCTTTAAATGAAGACTAAGCAAACGCCAACTACTTGCAGTTGCACTCTGATTCATGTTTGTGATAAAATTATGTGTGAATGACTTATTTATCATTATAAAAAAACTTTTTTTTATAGTAAAAATGTAATGTATTTAAAATCTAAATAAATTATACAATCATACTTTTCATTTTTATCGTATTTATAGTAGTTTAATTGTCTTGTAAAATTTAGAAAATATGACTAATGTGTTGTAATTTATTGTTATAACTTGCAGCAGTTATTTGTTCAAACTAAATAGAAAAGTTAAATACTAAACTAAAAAGAAGGATTATTCATAGGGTACCAGATTATCAATGTTCAAGTCTAAACAAAAATTCAACTAGAGTCACATAAATAAAAAAAAAAAATTGAAAGGGAGTGTTGGCGCCCGCAGGCAAATGCATTTTAGAAACAAAAATAAAAATTTAGAAAACATTAAATAGTAGGAACACACATTAAAGAGTTCAAACTAAGATGTCCATAATCTTAAACGGAAAAAACTTTACATATTATTTAGTTCATTAAAGAAGGATTATTCGTATGAGTCAAGGTTATCAATGTTTAATAATTCGGCTAGATACAAAATCATAAAAAAAATTATAAGGGAGGTGTTGGCACCTGCAGGCAAATACATTTTAGAAAAAAAAAAAAAATTTAGAAAAATTACGTAGTAGGAACACACGTTAAAGAGTTCAAACTAAGATGTCCATAATCTTAAATGTAAAAACCATTCAAAATAATTATAGGTAGTTCATTTAAGAAGGATTATTCATAGAATATTAGATTATCAATGTTCAAGTCTACACAAAAATTGAACAAGAGTCACAATACTAAAAAAAAAAAATTGAAAGGTGGTGTTAGCGCCCGCAGGCAAATGCATTTAGAACCAAAAAAAAAATATGAGAAAAATTATACTTAAGGAATACAAATGACAAAGTACAAACAAAAATGCCCACTAATTTTAAACAGAAAAACTATTCAAAACAATTAGTTTATTAAAGAAGGATTATTCATAGGGTACCAGAATATCAATGTTCAAGTCTACACAGAAATTTAACTAGTCACATTACTACAAAAAAAAAATTGAAAGGGGGGTGTGGGCGCCCGCAGGCAAATGCATTTAAGAAAACAAAAAAAAAATTTAGAAAAAATTAAATAGTAGGTACACACAAAAAAAAAAAAAAAAATTGAAAGGGGGTGTTGGCGCCCGCAGGCAAATGCATTTTAGAAACCAAAAAAAAAATATGTAGAAAATTATAATTAAGGAATACACATTAAAGAGTTCAAACTAAGATGATTATAATCTTTAATGAAAAAACTATTAAAAATAATTATAGGTAGTTCATTTAAGAAGGATTATTCATAGGGTACCAGATTATCAATGTTCAAGTCTACACAAAAATTTAACTAGAGCCACATAACTAAAAAAAAAAATTGAAAGGGAGTGTTGGCGCCCGCAGGCAAATGCATTTTAGAAACCAAAAAAAAAAAAATGGAGAAAATTATACTTAAGGAAAACACATGACAAAGTACAAACAAAAATGCCCAATAATTTTAAACAGACAAACTATTCAAAATATTTAGTTTATTAAAGAAGAATTATTCATAGGTATTAGATTATCAAAGTTCAAGTCTACACAAAAATTTAACTAGTCACATTACTAAAAAAAAAATTGAATAGGGGGGGTGTGGGCGCCCGCAGGCAATGCATTTAAGAAAACAAAAAAAAAATTAGAAATATTAAATAGTAGGTACACACGTTAAAAAATTCAAACTAAGTTGTCCTAATCTTAAATAAAAAAACTATTAAAAATAATTATAGGTAGTTCATTAAGAAGGATTATTCTAGGGTACCAGATTATCAATGTTCAAGTCTACACAAAAATTAACAAGAGTCAAATACAAAAAAATTTGAACGGGGGGTGTTGGCGCCCGCGGCAAATGCATTTTAGAAAACAAAAAAAAATTTAGAAAAAATTAAATAGTAGGTACACACTACAAAAAAAAAATTAAAAAGGGTGTTTGGCGCCCGCAGCCAAATGCATTTTAGAAACCAAAAAAAAATTTAGAAAAAATTAAATAGTAGGTACATACTACTAAAAAAAAAAAATTAAAAGGGGTGTTGGCACCCGCAGGCAAATGCATTTTTAGAAACCAAAAAAAAATGGAGAAATTATACTTAAGGAAAACACATGACAAAGTAAAAACAAAATGCCAATAATTTTTAACAGAAAAACTATTCAAAATATTAGTTTATTAATAAGAATTATTCATAGGGTTTAGATATCAAAGTTCAAGTCTACCAAAAATTTAACTAGTCACCAAACTTAAAAAAAAATAAAAAAAACTAAAAAAAAAAAATTGAAGGGGGGTGTGGGCCCCCGCAGGCAAATGCATTTCAGGAAAACAAAAAAAAAATTAGAAATATTAAATAGTAGGTCACACGTTAAAAAATTCAAACTAAGTTGTCCATAATCTTAAATAAAAAAACTATTCAAAATAATTATAGGTAGTTCATTTAAGAAGGATTATTCATAGGGTACCAGATTATCAATGTTCAAGTCTACACAAAAATTTAACAAGAGTCAAAATACTAAAAAAAAAAATTGAAAGGGGGTGTTGGCGCCCGCAGGCAAATGCATTTTAGAAAACAAAAAAAAAATTTAGTAAAAAATTAAATAGTAGGTACACACTACTAAAAAAAAAAAATTAAAAAGGGGTGTTGGCGCCCGCAGGCAAATGCATTTTAGAAACCAAAAAAAAAATTTAGAAAAAATTAAATAGTAGGTACATACTACTAAAAAAAAAATAAAAGGGGGTGTTGGCGCCCGCAGGCAAATGCATTTTAGAAACCAAAAAAAAAAATGGAGAAAAGAAAATTATACTTAAGGAAAACACTGACAAAGTACAAACAAAAATGCCCAATAATTTTAAAGAAAAACTATTCAAAATATTTTTATTTCTTAAAGAAGAATTATTCATAGGGTATTAGATTATCAAAAGTTCAAGTCTACACAAAAATTTAACTAGTCACATTACTAAAAAAAAAAATTAAAAGGAAGAGGGAGTGTGGCGCCCGCAGCAAATGCATTTTAAGAAAACAAAAAAAAAATAGAAAAATATTAAATAGTAGGTACACAATAAAAAAAAAAAAAAAAATTGAAAGGGGGTGTTGGCGCCCGCAGGCAATGCATTTTAGAAACTAAAAAAAAAAAATGTTAGAAAATTATACTTAAGGAAAACACATGACAAAAGTTCAAACAAAAATGCCCAATAATGCTTAAACAGAAAAACTATTCAAAACAATTAGTTTTATTAAAGAAGATTATTCAAAGGGAACCAGAATATCAATGTTCAAGTCTACACAAAAATTTAACTAGTCACATTACTAAAAAAAAAAAAAAATTGAAAGGGGGTGTTGGCGCCCGCAGGCAAATGCATTTAAGAAAACAAAAAAAAAATTAGAAAAAATTAATAGTAGGTACACACAAATAAAAAAAAAATAAATTGAAAGGGGGTGTTGGCGCCCGCAGGCAAATGCATTTTAGAAACCAAAAAAAAAAAAATGGAGAAAATTATACTTAAGGAAAACACATGACAAAGTACAAACAAAAATGCCCAATAATCTTAAACAGAAAAACTATTCCAAACAATTAGTTTATTAAAGAAGGTTATTCAAAGGGAACCACAATATCAATGTTCAAGTCTACACAGAAATTTAACTAGTCACATTATAAAAAAAAATAATTGAAAGGGGGGGGGGGGAGCTGCAGGAATGGTGTCCAGCAGGCAAATGCATTAAGAAAACAAAAAAAAATTAGAAAATATAAATAGTAGGTACACACGTTAAAAATTCAAACTAAGTTGTCCATAATCTTAAATAAAAAAACTATTCAAAATATTATAGGTAGTTCATTTAAGAAGGATTATTCATAGGGTACCAGATATCAATGTTCAGTCTACACCAAAATTTAACAAGAGTCAAAATACAAAAAAAAAAATTGAAAGGGGGTGTTGGCGCCCGCAGGCAAATGCATTTTAGAAACAAAAAAAAAATTTATAAAAAATTAAATAGTAGGTACACACTACTAAAAAAAAAAATTAAAAGGGGGTGGTGGTTGGCGCCCGCAGGCAAATGCCATTTTAGAACCAAAAAAAAATTTAGAAAAAATTAAATAGTAGGTACATACTACTAAAAAAAAAAAATTAAAAGGGGGTGTTGGCACCCGCAGGCAAATGCATTTTAGAAACCAAAAAAAAAAAAATGGAGAAAATTATACTTAAGGAAAACACATTACAAAGTACAAACAAAAATGCCCAATAATTTTAAACAGAAAAACTATTCAAAATATTTAGTTTATTAAAGAAGAATTATTCATAGGGTATTAGATTATCAAAGTTCAAGTCTACACAAAAATTTAACTAGTCACATTACTAAAAAAAAAAATTGAAAGAGGAGTGTGGGCGCCCGCAGGCAAATGCATTTAAGAAAACAAAAAAAAATTAGAAAATATTAAATAGTAGGTACACACAAATAAAAAAAAAAAAAAATTGAAAGGGGGTGTTGGCGCCCGCAGGCAAATGCATTTTAGAAACCAAAAAAAAAAAAATGGAGAAAATTATACTTAAGGAAAACACATGACAAAGTACAAACAAAAATGCCCAATAATCTTAAACAGAAAAACTATTCAAAACAATTAGTTTAGTAAAGAAGGATATTCAAAGGGAACCAGAATATCAATGTTCAAGTCTCACAGAAATTTAACTAGTCACATTACTAAAAAAAAAAAATGAAAGGGGGGTGTGGGCGCCCGCAGGCAATGCTTAAGAAAACAAAAAAAAAATTTAGAAAAAAATTAAAAGTAGGTACACACAAATAAAAAAAAAATAAATTGAAAGGGGTGGTGGGCCCGCAGGCAAATGCATTTTAGAAACCAAAAAAAAAATATGGAGAAAAATATACTTTAGGAATACACATGACAAAGTACAAACAAAAATGCCCAATAATTTTAACAGAGAAAAACTATTCCAAAATTTAGTTTATTAAAGAAGTATTCATAGGGTATTAGATTATCAAAAGTTCAAGTCTACACAAAAATTTAACTAGTCACATTACTAAAAAAAAAAATTGAAAGAGGAGTGTTGGCGCCCGCAGGCAAATGCATTTTAGAAACCAAAAAAAAAAAAATGGAGAAAATTATACTTAAGGAAAACACATGACAAAGTACAAACAAAAATGCCCAATAATTTTAAACAGAAAAACTATTCAAAATATTTAGTTTATTAAAGAAGAATTATTCATAGGGTATTAGATTATCAAAGTTCAAGTCTACACAAAAATTTAACTAGTCACATTACTAAAAAAAAAAATTGAAACGAGAGTGTGGGCGCCCGCAGGCAAATGCATTTAAGAAAACAAAAAAAAAAATTAGAAAATATTAAATAGTAAGTACACACGTTAAAAAATTCAACTAAGTTGTCCATAATCTTAAATAAAAAAACTATTCAAAATAATTATAGGTAGTTCATTTAAGAAGGATTATTCATAGGGTACCAGATTATCAATGTTCAAGTCTACACAAAAATTGAACAAGAGTCAAAATACTAAAAAAAAAAATTGAAAGGGGGTGTTGGCGCCCGCAGGCAAATGCATTTAAGAAAACAAAAAAAAAAATTTAGAAAAAATTAAATAGTAGGTACACACAAATAAAAAAAAAAAAAATGAAAGGGGGGTGTGGCGCCCGCAGGCAAATGCATTTTGGAAACCAAAAAAAAAATATGGAGAAAAATATAATTAAGGAATACACATTAAAGAGTTCAAACTAGATGATTATATCTTTAATGAAAAAACTATTAAAATAATTATAGGTAGTTCATTTAAGAAGGATTATTCATAGGGTACCAGATTATCAATGTTCAAGTCTAACAAAAATTAACTAGAGCCACATTACTAAAAAAAAAAATTGAAGTAGGTTGTTGGCGCCCGGCAGGCAAATGCATTTTAGAAACCAAAAAAATATTTAGAAACAATTTTACTTTTAGGAATACACATTACAAAGTACTAACAAAATTGCCCAGAATTTTAAACAGAAAAACTATTCAAAATGATAATCTCACTAAAGAACGATAATACAGAGGGTAAATCAGTTATCAATGTATAATCATATCTACAAAAATACAACAACAGTTAAAAAAATTATGAATAAAATTGAAAGTTTCAAAAAATGCAGCTAGAGTTGCGAACGTGAGACAGCCTCTTTTCAAATTATATAGTATGTACACAGGTAATCAGTGTACTCCTAGTATAACCGTTATTTTGAAAATATATTATACAATCAATCTATTAAATTCAAAGAATTGAAAATTAATTGTTTGAGAACCTGGGTGAAATAACACTAAAAAAAGAATACTCTCGAAGCTAAATACAACAGTAA
>SSSL01000011.1:0-32314 GCA_008086715.1 Sitobion miscanthi
TATTTAATATGAAATTAGGTAAGAATATATAGGTACATACCTAACATTACCTATATATTATTATATTGTTAAAGAAATTAGGCAGTTTAATAGAAGCTTTGTGAGGTAAAAGAATCTTAAGAAATTGTACCTACCTACCTATTATAAATATTATAAATAGGTATAGGTAATGTGTAAAATATTGTCACAGTTGAAAAAATTATGAATGAAAAGTTTAGAAAACTAATTTAAACAATCTTCAAATTACTAGGGCAATAGCATACCTATTTTATTTTAATATAAATTATAGGTAATAGTTTTACAAATAATATGATCTATGAAAAAAAAAAAAACAATTCGTAAAATATTTTAAGAAAGTTTATAAAACTATACTCAAAAAGCTAATACAAATGAAATTCAAACATTAATTTAGGAAAACATTTTTTCCCTCGCAATTTTGACATTCACTCACCTGCATGACTTTTGACACTCATCAAAATTTTTGACCAACTGTCGTGGATTTCGTTTAAGTTATAGCTGCCCAAGTACCCATCGGATTTCCGATCGGACACCACAACGAAGCAAGTAACGCATCATTAGAAAATACGTTTTGTATAAAATTATTAGCTATATGAATAAGTAGCACTCGAAGCAGGACGATATGTAATTAAAATTTAAACTTTAGAACATTATCATTTATCACAATTGTTGTGATAATATAATGAGGTATTATGTTTTTAAATAACGTTGCAAGGGATCACAAAACAACATCGTTGGGCGCACACAAGCCAAGTATCCGGCACAAGCCACAAACGCACTTTTTTGCGGCGAGTAAAAATACTAAAAACAAAAAAGCAATTCGTAATGTCGTAATACGTTTAAACAATTAATAACAACAACAACAAAAAGAAATACGTGCTCTATATATATTGTTGTTATTTAATCCAGAAAAGCAAAAACAACCGAAAACCGAATTAAAATTACAGTGACGCCAGAAGAACACACGTACGTACGACGGAGGGGTAAGACTGGCGCTGATGTTGTGTACATCAGTACTTGCGTAGTTGCGTTCACGAACGGGTGATGGCAGACGGGTGTGCGCAAGGGCGACCTTCGATGTGACGCGATCGGGCCGCCACCCGCGGCCGTTGAACGTACTACTTTACGAGGGCGCGTTTCCACCGAGACGCCGCGGCCGTCGTCTTTAAATACTAAATAGTAAATAGTAAATAGCAAATAGCAAAAGCCAAAAGGCAATAGCTATCTAATATTATTTATATTTTATACAATTATACAAATATACAATATCTTATATTCATAAATATGTATTTATATTTATTGTACGCACAACGCACTATACAGTGAAACCTCCAAATAGCGGACGATATTTTTAAGAATCGACTTACCAATAGCAGTCTTTCTACAAGAGACCCTCTGAATAGCGCATACAATTTCTGCGACTATAAGAGTGTGCGGTATTTATAGAGGTTTCACTGTATAATAATAATGTATAGCCGTTTAGGAGGTATTATTTTAGGACATTTCTGGTAGTAGGTACGAATAAGTACGATAATGAATATTATAATATATTATTTGGATATACGTCTTATAAATTATAATATTAGCATAATGCCATCATATTATATTCATACATTGCAATAGGTACCTATATCTCGACCTACATGGATTGATATTTGGAAATTGGTATAATACCACAGAATATAGTGAACCATATTATTACCTATAGTAAATAGTTACACACAGTAGGCGTATTTAGGCGGGTGGGCAAGGAGTGCAATTATTGCCCCTCGCAGCACTTTTTTTTTTGGGGGGGGGGCATCAAATTTTTGTAGGAGCTTTTTTCGAAAACAGATTTACAATGATTTAGGCAACAAAACGTTCTAATAATAACTTAATATAAAGCTATTTTGTGCAATCAATCTCCGCATCTGATAATACGCGTTTATCGCCGAATACCAAAACCTATTTTTCTGTGCCTAAACTAAATATTTCTTGTGGGCTATAGTGTTACTGTGTTAGTAACATCGTGCTGTTAGTACAGGAGAGTGTTTTTAATACTCAATAGCTTACACACTACATTAATTTGTAAGTTATCTCTAGCCATATACCCACGCCCCACATATAAGTATAATAAATTGTATTCGAAAATTTCTTGTAAGTTTCATGGTGTACTTTTTAAAAACTTATATTTAGGTACCAGAAATAGTATTTATTTATAAAAACAATAAATATTTTGAGATGCGGCCTATTGCGTTGATCATGTTGATATTTTATTAACTATAACTATTTAATATTTACATTAACTTACTTTTCTAATAATAAATAATTACTGATGACAATAATATTATAATTAATATTATATTTCATACATAATATTATTAGATTCTGAGCGGAGCGATGAATTCAATGATTTACAATAATGTGTGATGTTTTTCTTTTTGTGTGTGTGTCTACTGTCTATATATTATACACAATAATACATAAAGTATAATATATTTTGTTAACTTGGCTTAACAGGAATTTTTATAATGGTAACCTTTTTATTCCGAAAAGCCTGGGGGGCAAATGCAACAACTTCTTCCTCCGGGCACCTATGCCTATAGGTATAACTGATACACTCAAGTACTCAACACAATAAATGTTGTACTGCACGTGGCTGGATATCATTCGGGTCAAAAGCAGGACGGTTAAATGTTTAGATAAAATCGGTACCTATACTTACAATCCTAGTATAAAAAAAATTAATGGGACACTAAATAAAAATTCGGTACATTTGGTCCGGTATAGTCGAATTGCATTTATTGGGTTCAAAAAAGGTAATGGTCGAACTGCAATCGTTCAAAATAAATAATTAAAATTAAAGGTCACTATGTATGTTCACGTTTATTATTATAATAATATTTGACGATTTAAATAAAGAATAAGAAAATATATATGTATTATTACTACAAAAATTATCAAAATTAATTAAAAAAAAAAGTTATAATAATTACAATAATAATATTTCATGATTTAATATATGTATATATAATATTAAATTAACAAAATGAACAATGGTAAGTATAAAACAATAATTTACGTTTAATCCCTTCAAATGCATGATATTTTTGTTGGAATACCTTTTTAAAACCCAAATGCAGTTCGACTAATATAAGTGCAATTCGACCATACCCGTTTGGTCACACTATTTATAATATTTTTACAATCCAATTTACAACTATTTTTATAACTTTTACTATCATAAGCAGAACTCGGATTTATTTGCACTAAAAAGTCAAAATATGCACCTAATATAAAATAGATAAATAAATGGTATAAAATACATTAGTAAAAACTATATTTAAAAAATCTGTTAAGAAGGTGTCCGGTCTGGCTCTACTATACAGATAAGTAGGTTTCACCTGTAATAGTGTGATGGAAGTGTTAAATTTGAATTCAATCATTGCAATAAATGCATACGTAAAACGATACCAAGCTGTGTACTAGACTATTATAATATTGTAATATTACTATTTACTAAATACTAAGTATATTGTATATTTGTGTCATATTTATTTTATAATTATGGTAAATTGGTAACTTATTTTACTATTAGTAGGTAATAGACAATATTTGGGAACTTTTATTCAATTTTCAAGCTTTTTGACCGAGCCTAAGAAATAAGAACTGTTACCTATTGAGACTCTAAAAACCAACTAAAAAAAGGTGGTAAGTGAGTGTTGCTCTGCTGTACAATAGGTTGCAAATGGGTCACTGTAATGGATAGTGTTAAATTTGAATCCAATTATATAATATCATTGCATATTAAAAACGAGTTTGAGCGAAGTCAGTCAGCATCATTGTCAGCCAATGATATTACTAATAAGTACCTATATTTGATGATAATATAATTGTAAATTAAGTAATTTATGTGGAACCTTATATTAAATTATAAATCGTATTAGTTATAAAAGTTAAATATTTTATACATTTTTAAGTTTTTAGTTACAAAATCCTTTTTAAATTTTAATTTTGATACATTATTCAAACTTCAAATATTTTTAAACTGTTATTGTAACAATATACCAGGAGGCTTGTAATCAATTTTCACGCTTTTTGACGCAACAAATAAAATTTGATTGACATCTATAAAGAAAAAACTAAAAAAAATTGTTCGTAACTAGCTCAAAAGTGTCAAAACAAGCTTTGAAAATTGTATCAACATATATTGTTAATAAAATATACACATGATGGTGACGTGTAAAACATTTTTTGTGTGTGAGGCCCAATTCATTTTTATTTTTACTACCATACCACCACCACTACTTTCATAAGTACAAACTGTACAATTTACAAATCCCCTATCTTCCCAATGGTTTGTTTATTGTTATTTGTTAACATTTAATTCTCTATTATGACAAGTCAATCTCATATTATTATCATTACCTCACATAGTCACATCAGTACATCCTACCACCCACCCATTTATGTTGAGGCACAGGCCTCAAAAAATTATCTTCACCACCCCAGCCACTGCATGATGTAAATTTCATGTACATACGGTTATTCGTTTTTGAATTACAAAAAAATAAGAAAATCGATACACGAGAAATCGAATGAATATCCAATGTTGTAAAAATTTGAACTTTGAAATCTCATAACATTTAATTTGACATTCCGGCAGATATTTCTTTTTAAGTAAAGCTAGACAAACTTAAAACGAATCTTGTAGGTATTAAATTTTCAAATCTTACTACCTATTCGTATTTTGGCAAAATTCGAACTTTAAATGCTTATAAAAAAAATTGTGACAGTATTTTTAATATTTTTCAACTTGAATTATAACAATATATTAGGAGGGAATACAATTTTATGATTAGATGGCGATCAACGCCAAATATGAAGTTCAACCTCACCAGCGACTTACCCGGACCGGAATCGTCAAAAAATTGTGATTCCAAGAGTTTGCTGGACGGCAGGCTCTGTTTTTCAACGCCGAATATCCCCGTACGTCCGTATTTAACTGGCAGGACAGCTGCCGAGATTGGGTGGCGATCAACGCCAAACCTAAAGTTTTCGCAGGTCACCAGCGATGTACAGAAACCGGAAAGTCCGAGACACAGACGTCCACGTCATTCATTTTGGCGGCAGACGAAGAAATTTGTCAGGCGGTTATTTTGTTGCTGTGATTCTATTGACATGATAGACCATTAACATCGTATATCATAGAGTTTAAAAGGTTCTTAAACGTCCCCTCCTCTCCCACCGTTATTTCACTTCCATGTTCGCTGGTACTATTATGTCCGGCCAGGATTCTGAAACCGTTTATCGTGTCCTCCATTGTCGTTTGTAACCAGTAAATATATGTTTACCTCACGTATTTCATACACTGTATGTCTGTACCATCGTCGGCTCTTCGCCACCTGTTGTGTGTCGTTTCGTGGTCGTAAGTCTTATAGTTGTTTCCGCTAGGTCATTTTTCCCCTTCAACAATATTAGTTACAGTTAGTGTGTTCTAGTTGTAAATATTTGTAACCTCTAACTAATGGCAATGCTTATGTACAATTTTTATTAACTGTGTTATTGTACCTATAAATATTAAATTATAAATGATGCTGTAAATTACATGAATAAATGTTTTTGTTATAATATGTTATATATTTGGTTTTTATTTGATAATATTATCAATAAACGTGTCGACACGTTTATGTAAAATTTATTTATGTAGCTTGCGGAAATTGTGTGTACCTATATAATAGTGAAAATGATATGTACCTAACCTAACCTATATGGTCATTTCCGGTTATTTGTTTTAGAGTTACACCAAAAACAAAAACCAATTTTACGTAAAATTTCCCGTTTTTCTTTAATGTTTTTTTTTTGTTTATCCCGACGCTTTTGTAAGCTACTTGGAATTTTTTACTTTTGAGTTTTTGACCTCCCAAAGTACCAACTAGTCCAACTAGATTTACTTTCCTATCAGAAAAGATGCTATTGAAGAAAATCTAAGCATTTTTACTGTCCTTAAAATTGATGACAGAAACAAATAAAAAAACATCAGAGTAAAATCAATATCGCTCCGTTCAGAATCTAAAATTCAAAAATTACAAATGTCTATCAATAGCTTAAAACTAGTCTTAATATTTTGAAAATGTCATTGAACCTATGTCAAATGGTAATTTAAATAACAAAATATTTTAAGTTTACGAATTTATTTTGAATAAAATATAGTAACAATCGATCTAAGATAATCGATTAAATTATTAAATTAGATACCTTGTACCTATAGCTAAAAGTTTAAATATTCAATACTGAATTGTCGTCATAATTTTTAAACATCAACTCTTAAGAAAAAAATTATTGTACCTACATTTCATACTTGTAATACCTATTGTGGTTTAAGTCGGTTTAAGGCTAAACTATTTTTGGAATTTCCAGTAAATAAACATATGAGTTATGAAGAATCTTGTAAAATTTCAATCGTTGGGAGATAAAATTAAAAATTATACCTATGTATTTTAATTTTAAAACTACAAACTTAAGGAAAAAGGTAACTTAAGGTATATGTACCTACTATTTTTAATTTTAGTTTTCGACAATATCGATTTTGTAGCATTTTTTATATAGGTACCATAATGTTTACAAAATAATTTAAATCTTTTGAGCTATTTTTCATTTATGTGTATGAGAAATTTTAAATTTTCTTTAGTATTGTCAATAAAAAAATCTTGAATAGGTCAAAAAGCTATAAAATGTAATACTTACAACCTCCCCCCATTAGCTATAATATTTTGAGCGCTGGACGTTTAGGCTACTTTAACTTCAGTTGGCCCTACTAAGAATTATAGCAGGTTTAACAATTTACTTTAGTATAAATAGCCATTATATATTATAATAAAATTGTATCTAACAATAAAAAATAGTTTTTGTATCTAATTATTATAGCCGTAACAAATAATTATTTCATAGAAATGTAGTTAGTTTATGTATAAAAAAAAGTAGAAACGCCTATAATTTATATATATTATAGTCAAAACAAACAACTATTTAAATAAAGCAACTCTAATTATAGCTGTTGCTACAATTTATGATAGTGATTTTAACTATTTATTTTAGTTTAAATAGTCATTATTTTGTAATTAATAATTTTGTAATACAACTATAATATATGTTGCTATTTTAACTATTAAGTGTTCAACCAAATTGTATTAGTAATTTTATAGTTGTCCCTCGGAGAATTATGTTTTATAGTCGAAATAACAATAAGTTCTGTTAACTAACCTAAATATTTTTTTCCGTGTGTGTGTGTGGTGGCGGGGAGGGGGGTATGCCACTGTATTTACGTTTAGAACTAGTTTATCTTTTAGCGTACAATCGAAATGTTTGTGAAAACTGATTAGCTGAAATCAAATTAAAACATTTAGTTTGATATATAAGTGTAATGATCAATAATACTTTTTTTTTTTTAAAAAAGTTTGCTTTTTAATTTGTATATCTACTTACTTGAAAAAAAATATATTAAACATTAATATTAGACGCGTTAAAAGTGTAAAGTGTTCTTGTATATTAAATAATCACATTTTTAACGATACAATTTTATTCTATGATCCAACTACTCATAGTATATAAGCAACTACTTACACACAAAATGAATTTAAAAATACATTATGCATACATTTTATTATAGCATTGAATATAATAATTTGAGGCAAAAAATTGTAAATTTTACTGGACCTATGAATTGGTAAATCAGGTCCTTTGTAACTATGCATAATATAATGTGTGCAGTAGAAGGAGTAGACTGAAAACTAAGCACACAGGTTCCTAAATTACATTTAAATCAAAATAAACATTATAATATGGTTTAAGAACTCTGAGTTCAACAATATATTTTAAATTAGGGCAATTACATAGGTATCGGCTATCAATAATACTTAGTTTTTCTCATCGTTAATTCATCACATTATATGGTTGTATTGTGACGGTTAACTTTGAAAGTAGGTATTGTTGTGAAAATCAATTCGTCTTACTTAAGTGATAAATCGCTACCTATTTAAGGCCAATACTTAGATCGAAAAAGTATTTTATTTATTACTCGAGTCTTAGCTGCTTACCAGAAAATTCAATCCGTAATATTATCTTCTTACTGTAGAAACTAAAAGTTCCATATAGTGCTCCAAATATAATGCATGTAAGCAATCATAGCAGTAGTTTGTTTTCATACTAATAGGTACATCGGAATAGGTAATTATAACATAGAAATATAGAATATATACCTACCTAATATATGAATAGCAGTTAAATTTTTAAAATGTCATTATATTTGGATCTTTTCCCAGGTCACTGTCAAAATGTTACGTCGAATTCAATAAAATAGGTACCAAGGTACCAAAAACCTATCCCGTTATCGTTGCCAATTATTCGTTACACTACATTCGTGAAAAATATTCTCAAATATTTTGTGTTGTACTTATACTTTCTTAGTTGATTAAAAAAGCAATTCATTCTTCCAGTTGAGTATTTAAGGATGGGATGGGCTACTTTAGTTGTTAGTTGTTCACTTGTATCTTAGTTGTGTTTATTCTTTGTGTGTACAATTTGATATTGTATGTTTGTAGCCTTATAGGTACCAGCCACTAGGTAGGTATCTATTACAAAAATAATTTATTGTCTAAATACTATTAAAATAAAATCTATTATAGTATTATGCCATCTGTATTATTTGTATTTTATACTATAGGTACTTATATAATAATTAGTAGGTGGATAACCTATATTATATACACAGTCATATAGTCACTAATCACTACCTATACTTACCTATATAAATAAACAAAATAAATTTATTTGATTTTATGAAACACGTATTTTCATTTTTCTTCCATCACAAATTCACAATTAGAAACAATAAAACAAAAAGAGAAAAGCTACTATTAAAGTTTTGAGAAAAAATTGTATAGGTCGGCGAAGTTTCGAAACTCTTTATTTAAATTATATATATAGATAAGAATATGTATACCTATCTACCATGTGTCTATTTAATATATTTTATAAGAAGATTCAAAACTATAATAATATATTAATATGTATGTAAAGCGTATATATTATAGTAGCTAAAGCAGCGTATACATTTACATAATACTCAACTGCTCAGGCCTCCGGACCATCAAAGTTTAAATGCAGTAGGTAGTTAGGTTGGTATATAGCTTGTCTTTTTCAACATTTTCCATGATCACAAAACATCATATTTCATTACAAATGAACTTGCAATAATTACTAAACATTCATAACAGTGCAAACATAAATAACGTAGGTAGGTATGTATACGAACATACCTGATAATGGAATATTGTCGAGCCGTTATGAAAAAAATAAATCGCTGTGAAAATAAAGAGGTCCAATTTTAAATATTAAAAATATATATTTTTAATCGACAAAATAATATAATATGTATAGTATGTATCATTTATGTACCTCCTACCATCCGGCATCGTCGAAAATGTGTTCACGTATTTCTTTTATACGTACCTATTTATTATTATATAGGATTACGAATCTCTAAAAGTAAACATTATAATATATAAACTAAAATACAATAAATTTATTGTGAATTTAATTATCTTAATATATATAAATCTCATGTCACAATGTTTGTCCTCAATGGACTCCTAAACCACTTAACCGATTTTGATGAAATTTTTTACACCGCGTGTAATTTGGTCCAACTAAAAAGATAGGCTAATTTTAAAAGGGAAAGGATTAATCCCGGAGGGTGCTAAGACGGGAATTTTGAGATTTCAGATGACAATTTTTGTTTATAAATGGTTGCCATGGGTTTTTAATGATAATAATAATAAAAAAAACTATTTGCTTTACTTTTAAATATAATTATAATATAATATCAAACTATAAAAACGTGAAATAAAAATCTCTGTACAAACTCTGGAACTACTTATCAGATCTTTTTGATTTTTTTTTTAAACGAAGAGTATTTCACGAAGAAGGTTTATATGAAAGAAAATTTTAGGTTGCTATTGGTTAATCGGGCATGTTTGTTGATTTGTATTATTATTTTTTGTCAATATACATACATATAATATAATATACAAGAAGATCTGATAAGTAGTTCCAGAGTTTAGTCTGTATAGTTATAGTCTCTGTGTTTATATAGTTAGATATATATATAAATTAATGTTCTTGGGTAGAATAGACCTCTGGGAAGAAGATAAGTTAATTTACAAAGGGTTAAATTTGTTTTTTTTTATCATCGGTACGGTTAGATTAGGATAGGAATTTGTATAGGTAAATTGATTATATTAATCCATCGTAGGTAGAATTAAGTAAAACCAAAAACTTGGTATAACTTTGATACTTTACAGTTAAATCATACACTTACGTACGAACAGCACGGCGGGGTCCGCGATCTACCACAGGTAGATGCCTACCTGATATATTGTACTGCTGCGAATAAGAATTTTATTTGGGCAACGGAAAAGTTAAGATAAATTTTGAACACCATACACCGAATATTAAATAACGAATTGAACAAAGTTTGAGTCATACAAAGTTGATACATTTAACGGGCAACGAAGTGCACGGGATCAGCTAGTCTACTTATAAGTTATATTGCAATTTTGAGTACAAATATACCTAATACCTATATGGTGATATAATATATTATGTTACTTATTAGTTATTAAACTATTTATGCCCGTTATCCACGTTCCTTTATAGATCCTAAAATATTACAATATTTTGAATTAATTTTTATTTAGTATTACTATTATTTATTATCCATTAGTTTGCAACCCCGTGGTAGAGGGTCAATACTCATAATGATATAATATAATCCGGATTTTATTGAAAATTCAATGAATATCTTTCTAATGTAACATCTTAGTACCTAGTTTAAGTGTTAAACCAATTCTCTTAAAGACAAAATTCTCTATTGACAAATGATAAAATATATCAAGATTACCTTTACAATATAATAATATGTAAGAAAAACATTTTAATTAAATCAAATGTAATATAATTTTTAATATAGGTACATAGAATTATATGTAGTGTACAGATGCATAACTAATTATAAATCACGATCGTTTGAACTACTATACAATATTACTACACATTTGTTCAAATAACTAAAGATATATAGGTAACAAAAATGATTAAATATACATAATTTAAATTTATAAAACATATTTTTAACAAATTGTAGAGTAAAAATAATAAAATAGAAAGAACGGTTAAGGGCTGAATTAACTTTATGCCTTCTTAGCACTTTTTTGTCCGATGTACATTCCATAATGTTATTGCCGGTGTTTTATTTTTATAATTTCAGTACTTTTCAATATAGGTAGGATACTGAATTTTGCTACGAAACTGTCGTTTATTTCATTTATTATGGGTGGGGTCTTATCTTCTTTATTTTTAAAAATGTTTAGAATGCTTCAATATAATAATTATGATGATATTTTAATCTCCAGGTAATATTACTAAACTGGTGAATTTTTTTTTCCTGGTAGGCATTGTAGGGAATGGCGCCCGATATTAATACAAAACTCGTTCTTTCAATCATTCAAAATCCACGATGATGGAATTCTTTTTGATTATCTTGAGATTACAGTAATTTTAAGATTAAATCATTTTTTGCATAATAATTTTAATTCTTTAGATTTATGTTTTGTAAATGGTGGATTCTTTTGTAATACTAATTTTGTGTACAATTCATAACATATAGTTTTTATTAACATCAAAATAAACACACTTCTAAACGTATATATTCTCATATGTACCGTATAACTTAATTGGTGCGAAATATGAATAATTTAAAAATTATGAGAATAAAAATAATTTTAAACTAGTTTTTTTATTTTATTGAGAGTGGAACAGAAGGATGATAACCTAAATTTATATTTTCTAATGCAACAATATATTTTACACACAATATTTCGTTATACAGTATTTTATACCAATGTATTATAATAAAACAATTATTATTATGATTAAATATTTGTTTGCATATACAACTTTAATTTAATAAATTATTTCACTGGACTATTTGTTTATAAATTTTAATAAAAATATCTTTATCAAATTATTGGTTTCTGATAATATTGTAACAAGGATCATTTAAAAAAGTTAATTCTAAAGGCAGTGTTTAAAATTAAAAAATAATGTTTGTTTGATTCTAAATTTCTATATACACTTTTAGGTGTTTGAGCGAGGCATTTAGTTTCTAGTACAATTTTCCAGAACTTTTTTATTTAATTTTATTAATAAAATTGTTTATTGAAAATTATAGTAATAGGCTTTTTGCATGCTGAATACTAATTGTTTTTAAAATATGATGCATATCATATTTTTTTTATTTAATTCTATCATATAGGTAGAAAATTCCTGAGGTTTAGTTATTAAGATTTTTAATAGTTGAGTTATACAAGTGAGATTGACATCACTATTTTGAACCATTTCAAACACGAACAAAAATATAAGTAACTATTTTATAATTACATAAATTATAGTATTATACCAAATAAAATATGTTGTCCCCAAATTGTACATTAATCAGAACAAATATCGGTGATTTCTAAATATTTTTATTGAAAATATTAATATGTCATTCATTAGGTGAAGCCGTGAAGGTTTACATGTATTATTTTATAAATTTCTTGTTTATTATCTATATTAAATATTACAAAAATTAATAAAAATTCGTAATTTTCTAGAACTTTATATGACATTTTAAGAAAAACTCTATAGCAAAATACATAAATTACAAATTGATAAGTTTAATTTACATTGGTCATAACTAGTGGCATATGCGTATTGGGATTTTACCTTTATCCTAATATTAAAATATAATCATTTTTCTTTAGTTCCTATTCCACTCATTCCTCTTGAAGTTTTATCTATTTACAGTGCTTTTGCTTTTTTCTAAACTTTCAGCAGCTTTCTTTTTTTCCTGGAAAATTAAGTTGAAAAATGTTAATTTTGAAATTACAACAATTTTAAATATTTAAAATTAATTATTTTTTGTTTGTTGTTGATGATTCAGATTCCTTACCTTTTATTTTTGTTTCTTTTAACACATTTTACTATGATATATTTTTTCTTTTTGTTTGGTTGTTCAGACAGTTTTATCTTAAGAAATAGTAAATACATTGTCACTATAAGGATTTTTTTGTATTTGATTTTTCATTATTAAAATCCATCACTCCTTCAGTTTCAGGTTTCTTCTTTAACAAATATCTAAAAAAAAATAGTTTATAAAAAAAAATCAATTAACAAATCAGGTAATCATACATGTAATTTACATTTGCTACTTTTCAGCCCTATGACGATCTGTGTAAGATTTTGGACATTCTATGTTGATCAGCCATTCTCTGAAAACTCTAAACATAATTCATAATTGTATTAATTGATATTAAATGGAAAAAAATATGAAGATAATAGCCATAAGGTTTAAAAAAGTAACGACAATGAAACAACATTTTAGTGCAATTAGAACAGCCGATAAAATTTGAGGAGAAAAAGAATAGTAAAAACTAGGAAATGCAGACGGGAAAATTACTATAAAAAAAATGGAATCATAGTTGATCACTAGAGAAATATCTTTAATATCTATGTATGGAATCACTTCTAATAGATGATTAGTAATTGCAGGTATAAATGTTCTTCCTAACCGATTTGGCACACTGAATATGAATGTATATAAAAGACAAGCACCGAGGTGGTTAAAAAAGATGGTTAGGTATTTGACTTATCAGTTTGATTATGTGAGATAGACCTACATTTTCTAATAACATATAAACTTCAGCTTAAACGTTAAAATAGTATTATACTAATATATAATATGGTCTAGTAAATTTTTTCCAAGAACCAATAAAATGTATGAAAACCTAGTTATAACAATAAGTATTGCACTTGATATATTGATTAAATGGGCAAAAAATAATAAATAAAACCACAATAATCACAACAGATATTATCATCAGCAGAATTTACCAACGAGATAGTTAAAAAACATATTGGTGGAATGCAAAACATATCTATTATAATAGTGATCATATTGACGATAACATGGATCAATGAAATTCAATGCTAATAATGATGTAATCACTTCTAGGTTAGTTGAATAAAATGTTTAAAAACAATATAACAAAAATAATATTAACGATAATCTGATAATATACTATCTAGCATACAAATGCATCAATAGAATTCATTGCAAATAATTATTTAATCACTTCTGAGATTATTCAATAACACAATTAAAGGAAGAATAAAATACAAATTTATAAAACTAATAAGAATCATCAGATCATATACTATCTAGCAAACAAATGCATCAATGAAATTCATTTCATATAATTATTTAACCATATCTGAGATTGTACAATAACATGATTAAGAGAGTACACTAAAAAATTGCCCAATAACATTCAGGTTTGAAGGGAAGAGAGTATACTAAGATAAATAATATTCTCAGTCAGAGTACACAATTTCCAAAATCACCAAATTGTAAGATTTGCTAGTAGTTATTACACTTGATATATTTTTCCACTTACCAGGTTTTACAATTAAGTGAGTTAACATATTTCTTTTGAGTATACTATGAGTAACTCGTTGTTCTACTAATTGCCTTGTAACAAAACAATACATCATAACCTAAAATATAAAAATTATTTTTGTCATAATTATTATATATAAAATAAATTATTAGCTCATTTACTTGATTTCTATGATTAGCACTTGAAAAAGCTTGCAAGTACATAATTTTGAGGAATCCAAGAATCATGAATAATTACTGTATCAGGAGTTGCCAAATCAATATCCAAAACACCTGACCTTTAAAAAGAATATATAATGATATTTTATTATATACTTCTGATTAGCATTAATGTAAAAATTCTTGAAATATTTTATTTTATACAACTACAATAAAAACTATTAAATTTTAATTTTTTACTCTGGCTAGGTAAAACTATAATATATTTTCGGATATTATTCTGCCAGTGTTATATGAATATTTTAATTTTGAATCATGAACAAATAAAATATTAATAATATTGTTACATCATAAATGTTTATATAATTTATAAAAGGAAATCAACAGTTTAATATATAGCCAAATATTGTAAATATTCATATAGGTCAGTGGCGTATCTTTGGGGGCTATCATCTCCAGAGACCAAATTGTGTACACAATACGACATGTATATAATAAGAATTTAATATGTGTATACTAATTTTGTCTATTAAAATCTTTATATCCCCCCTCGTCATGATAAGATCCTAGATACGCTACTGACATCGGTGAAGAACAAAACCAATGTTTTTATCCTAGTTTTTTATTGTGTAAATATTTAGATATGCAATTAACTTAAAATGTTAAGATATTTGAATATAAAATCATAAAATCATTTTCTATTCTAATATTAAAACGAAAAAAATATGCAGGTGCATTAAATTCTGTTTTTAACTTATAATTATAGTTATAACTGTGCTAATAATTATTAAATAATGTACCATATAAGTCCCATTGTTTCCTTATGCATTTTTTCAAAATTATTCATTGTTCTAACCTTTTACCATTACACTTGAACACTTTTAAGGTTTAATTTAGACACCTAAAGTTCCAAAAACAATATTTTTAATTTATCCAACAACTATCAATGATGATTTGTGATGCTATTGATCTTCGTTTTGAAGATAATGTAAATTCTATATTTTATTTAAATTTATGCAAAAATGTAATAGTTTAGTTTTTTTTTCATTAATTTAAACATCAATTTATATATTCCCTTAAGGGGATTCCACCCGGTGATTTTCTGTCTTTGTCTTAACATGGTGAAAAAAATGTATTTATAACATTTCTCATATAAATAAATTCTTGGAACTTTAAAGTTCTAAAGTTTTCATAGTGTATTTAAAATTTGAATCGACAACTTGTACATGTACTGCTGAACGTATACCATCAGATTTATACATTTTAAAGGCTTATCTAGTTTATGTTACTTACTTTTATTATCAACATCATAATAATATCTTCAATAAACGTAATAATGTAGTGGAAACTCGACAAAAATTTAATATATTTAGTTGTAAACTTGTTTTGAAATAATTTAAAATTTTGATTTATGCAAGCCAATTTTATATTATGATTTTTGTCCACCGTGCACAGTCATTATCAATATTGATAATTGATACCGAAACGGCGAAACCACAGAACATGAACTAAAATATACAGGACTGGACACAGAGCCTTATCAGCCGGTCAGACAATGTTATGCATTGTACCTTTAAGCGGTACCTACGCTATCTGGTGACGAATTAATTTACGAATTAATTATTATTACAGCTCGGAATTTAACGCACTTTCATATATTTTATTTTATCTACTTAAATTAAAAAGTACCTAGTTATGTATGTAGTTACTAGCTATACCTACTTTTTATAATATAAGACAACTTTAAATATTTGTTATGAGTATGTATACTTAGGAATGTACATATTAGGAATATTTTAAATTATAATTTATATTACATTATTAATGCATATTTTAGCTATTTTCAAAAATATTATGCATAGTATTTATTTAATTTATAATATTTCCTAATTATATATCCATGTACTTAAATCATTACACTAACCATTTATTTCAAACATTGAAGGAATAGCATTTTCTTTTAGCCTAGGTTTAGTAGCAGACAACGGAATAACAAAATCAGTTGAAGAAAATGAAACGTTATTACTTTCTGTAGAACTAGAACTAAAAGAAAAAAAAATAATTTGATATTTTACTAAATTTACGATTATATAAGATTTGAATGTTATTTAAATGTGGTTTTTCAATGATTTTGTAATTTTGTACACATACAATTTAATTAAAAAAAACATCCAGAAAGTTGTATTGATAAGTTAAAAAAGCGGTGTTTTTTTTATAATTTCAGACACCATTGATTTAGTGCATAGTAAAGGTCCCCGCACACTGCAGCGGTGACGGTAGCGGTTACGGCAAAATGAGTCCGGACACAATTTTACCGCCACCGCTGCAGTGTGTGGCGTTCTTAATAAATAAAAAATTGATTTGGTTATTTTGTTATTTAATATTAATTAATAGGTATTTCTTAAATTTTTTTTATTATTTTATCCGAAACATTATTTTTAAATATTGGGATTAATAAAACTATTTTTATTTATTTATTATTTTATATAAATTAGAATTTGTTAATAAACCAAGTAATAAATAAATGGTTACCAAGTAACAAACCGTTATCTATTATAAATTTAAATTAAATTTACTGCATTTGCGTCTAGTAGAAACAAATGAATGTTTTTTAAAGATAATGTGAAAATATCTATCATCCATCGGTTAGGGCGGTGAGGTTATAATTACAAATAATCTATGGCAAATGACAATCGTCTGAGACGAACAGCGATTCCAATACGTACTAACATATTTCGTTCCATTCTGGTTATTAAGCTAGGTACCTATTTTTACAAATGTCATTAATCTCAATACTTCCAGACTGAACTTTTGGATCGGAGATATGAAGACGTGCGGATTTTCCTTGTCGGATATGCACAGCTCTGACACTAGACAATATTATACACTCGAAGGGAACGCGTTTCGCCGGAAGAATAAATAATTACGTAAGTTTTGTCCTTCTACTCTTTTGACGCGGTAGACCTAATAGACCTAATTTAAATATTTATTGTCAGACAAACTTATATACCCGCCAGACGTAGAATAGTTTTAAAAATCCAGTTGTTATATGTGCACAAAAATTAGGATATTATGAAAATACTTTAAATTATAATACTTTACCTACAGCTAATTCATTTTTATAATAGAATAATTTTTAAAATTTAAAATCAATGATTAGGCAATGCTTTTATAAGTAGAAAGGTAGGTATTTATACCTACCCATTAAAATAAGAAAATACATAATGATTGATGTTATTTAATATGATTTGTAAGTAGGAACATAGCAGTTTATACCTACCACTCGGTGACGATTATTTTTGTCTTATACGTTCTTCGTAATTCCGTTCCGTCACGATAATTCTAGTTTTCGTTAAATGGATCCTCCACTATTATGTCCGTATGCATAGTGAATTTATGTGTCACATTATAACACATAGTTTAACATGTCTTATGTGAAACATAAATGTTCTATCCATACGGGCTACGGGCATTAAACATTTGGGTTTTAAGAGAACACCTCAAACGCACGTTTTATTTTGGGGGTTTTACGGAATATACCTATAGGACATTTTCTTCAAATTTTCATACTTCACTATTTGATATTATGATACTATTGGTACCTAGGTTAAGTTTCTGTTTTATAATAGATCGATAGGTTACCTAGGTATATCACATTCTTTAATTTAAATTCAGGTAATCGAGTATTGGACAGTATACCTACGTAACTTATAATTATTCGTATCGTAATTTAATTACTAAAGAAATAAACATTTCCCCAACAGTGTCTATTGCCACCGGCAGGAAAATGCATTATATAGAATGTCTATAAACTTGAGGTCTAGTATGTATATGGTTAAAATTGGCATGCGACCAAGGGGGCTTGTTCTGGAAAATTTAAATGATTTAATAAGGTTCATCTCATTATTTGAATTAAACTAATTTTTAAGCGATTGTTGTGAAAATAAATTTTTAGTTTATTTCATTTAACACGCTCATCTTAGTTTTCTAGTACCTCTAGATTTCTCACGAAATTCATATCAATCATCTCAGAACTTTCATATTCAAAACCATAAAAATATACATTTTTATCTTATTTCAATCTTTTTCATCGATTTCACTTTTCCAGAACAACCCCCCTGAAATAGAAAACCAGAATATATTACAGATCTCAAAGTTTTCTGTAAAGAACATATGATATTATATCAATAGACCATATTATACAGGATGTAACAGAAATACCTGACAAAAAAATAAATAATATGCTACTTAAACGTATGACAAAAATTGTTAATATTATGTGATAAGTAAACAATTTAAGAAATTTACTCACGTCTGCAAATTCCCAAAAATAATATATTTAAAGAAGTTATTATGTTATATTATTAAGTTATTTTATTATATTTTAGTCAGATTCACAAATTGACTATTTTGAATTGATCTAAAAATATTTAAATCAAATTTAAAATTTTTTATTTTCAGTCATAAAAAATAAAAATAATTTTTTGTTTATTATACGTGTAGCGCGAGTGACAATAAATTATATATAAAAAAAAAACTTTAAAATTTTGTTTATCGCAAAAGTATTATGGCATTTGTCAGATGTCGGTGGTCATCCTGTACATACTGAGAATAATTTCTATGGATTTATCATATTATAATATATTTATGTCGTCTATGGCAATCGCCAATTGCCGACATTCGACGGGTACGATTCACTATTCTAATAATTGCAGTGAACAAAAAAATAAAACAAGCCAACAATTGACGGACAGTTCGTTAAGCAGTATAATATCATAATATAACATGAACTTTCACATTTTGTAACGTTTAGGTTATTTTCATAAAATATTTCCATACTTTCTAGTTTCAATACGGATGGAGATAACTGTTTCTTCGGCGGCAGCGTGTGTTGCAGCACAGCTAGGTTTCACCGGAAGAGTCGATGTTTACGCGTAAGTTTTATTTTCATATTATTTTGGGGCTTAAATTTAATTTTTAGACTTGAATTAAATATTTATTGTCACGGAAAATCTGTTAACTCGGTAACGTAGAAGCATATACGTTACTATCTACCAAAGGCGCAATGTATAATAAATAATAAATTATACGCCAGTTCGAACAATCCAAACGCTGTCTTCGTTTTACCACGACCGGTTTAATACGCGTACCTTATTTGCCTATACTATTCGCCGTGTAACACCTTAGATTTGCGCGAAGTATTTATAACAATATAATGTTATTAATCTTTATATTTTGTATACATTATACACCCATATTTTACAATTATATATTTTAGTATTTTACCATAATTATTATTTTAGATTTTAATATTTTATGATGGTAAAGATATGTCTAAAAATTTAATGTCATAACCATTTATTGCTGGTAAATTTTTTTCCCAAACCTGAAGTTTAATTTAAGCATTGAGGGTATGTCAATTAACAAACTTAACTTTTATTTTTCCACTTGATATGTTTATCATTGGCACCTACGTATACTGTTTCATACCTAAAATACAAAAGTTTTCAAGGAGTACCTAGTCAACTGTCAACTGTCTATCTGACCACAAAAAAAAAATTATTACGTTCAAAAAAATTATTACGAAATTAAAAATAATTAATAAACAAATTATAGATATTTAAAAAAATTCTAAAAAATAGACTACTTGACCTATATACCCGCTAGACGTAGAGTAGTTTTTAAAATCCAGTTGTTATAGGTGTACAACAATTAGGATATTATGAAAAATTCCTTAAATTATAATACTTTGCTTACAACTGTTAATTTATTGTTATAGTAGAATAATTTTTAAAATTTGAAATCAAGTATTAGGCAATGCTTTTATAAGTAGGAAGGTGGGTTTTTATACCTACCTAATAAAATAAGAAAATACATAACGATTAATGTTATTTAATATGATTTGTAAGTACATAGCAGATTATACCTACCACTTGGTGACGATTATTTTTGTCTTATACGTTCTCCGTAATTCCGTTCCGTCACGATAGTTTTAGTTTTCGTTAAATGTGAAACATACATTTTCTATGCGTATGGGGTACGGGCATTAAACATTTGGGTTATAAGAGAACACCTCAAACGTACGTTTTATTTTGGGAGTTTAACAGGATATACCTATAGGATATTTTTTTCAAATTTTCACTATTTGATATTGTGATATTATTTGTACCTAGGTTAAGTTTCTGTTTTAGAATCGGTCGATAGGTTACCTAGGTATATCACATTCTTTAATTTAAATTCTGATATTCGAGTATTGGACAAGTACCTACGTAACTATTATAATTCGTATCGTAATTTAATTACTAAAGGAATTTAATTTCTCCAACAGTGTCTAGGGCCACCGGCAGGAAAATGCATTATAGAATGTCTATAAATTTGTGGTCTAGTATATGGTTAAAATTGGCATGCGACCAACAACTGGGGGCTTGTTCTGGAAAATTTAAATGATCTAATAAGATTCATCTCATTATTTGAATTAAATTAATTTTTAAGCGATTTTTGTGTTAATCAATAATTTTTTAATTTATTTCATTCAACACACTCGTCTCAGTTTTCTAGTACCTCTAGATTTCTCACGAAATTCAAATCGATCATCTCACAGCTTTCATATTCAAAACCAAAAAAATATGTAATTTTACCCCTGAAATAGAAAACCAGAATATATAACAGAGCATAAAGATACTAGTATTCTATACTAGATAAGTTTCAATTAGCGAGATGTAGAGAGAGATGGAGATGGAGCGAGATGTTGACGGATGAAGATAACTGTTTCTTCGGCAGCAGCGTGTGCTGCAGCACAGCTAGGTTTTACCGGAAGAGTCGATGTTTACGCGTAAGTTTTATTTTCATATTATTTTGGGGCTTAAATTTAATTTTTAGACTTGAATTAAATATTTATTGTCACGGAAAATCTGTTAACTCGGTAACGTATACGTTTACTATAGTTTTGTAGCAGATTTTGATTCCGTCACGGGGTATTTTCTAATTTTCAGTAGGTTTCTTTTTATTATTGTTAATTGATCAGGGGATGTATTGCCTGAAAACTTTCAATATTTGTATTGTAATTATACTGGTATAACACTATTCCGGCTATCAATAAAGTCGTGTTAAAAAATTAGAAAATTGGTCAGGTATGACATTTTTTTAAGTAATTCTTTTGCGTAGGGAATTCACTCAATGATATTTAAATATTTTCACCGATAATCAAGTACAATGACTTGTAGGTAACTAGAGACTGAGTGAATAGGAATTAGGAATGGAAAATAATAAGTTAGGTGTTAAGGTACAAAAGAGGATAGAATAAGAAATTAATTAATTACGGGTAGTGTACATATTGCAGTGAAAACAAGAGAGAATAGGTTTAGGTGGTTCGGCCACTGTATGATAAGAGAGAGCGAGAGTGGCTAAAGAAGTTAATTTAGGGGGGAAATGAGGGGCGAGAAGACTAGCTGAAGAAAAGATGGATAGACAGAATACCGATCATTTGGAGGTGTGGAATTAGAGTTGCTGAACCTTTATATAGCTGTGAGAGACGGGGGAAGAAAATGTGTAAAGGTAGAATAGTTATGTTAACAATGCCGAATACGTAGGGAAGGATCATGAATTGCAAAGGCTCCATGGCTCCAATGGCTCCATGTCTCCATGACTCCATGACTGAAACTATACCGTTATCGGTTGATATAGGTTTACAACCTCGACTTATAGGATAGAATAAAAAGATCATTTGCTGGTTGGGATGTCAGCGCACTATTTGTTTTCCATCTTTGATCCACGCGTAGCATACCAAATGTGCGATTAAGAAAACACTAAAATGATTGTGTGTGGGTCAGAGAGAGAAATAAATGGTGCGCTAAATGGTGACATCCTCTTAAGTGTTATCAAGTTGAACAAGCAGTTGATTGTTGACAAGTTGACATTTTGACACTACATTAACTGTGGTAGGTATTATGATTGGAAGTAAAAGTAATTAGCAGGGCTGTGAATTTAATGCAATGAAAAAAAGTATAATAATAAATAATAATTCAAATTGGTTTACAAAAAAAAAATTCTTTATTCACACACTTGGTAGGTAGGTACCTATTTATTTTTCTAACGGATGAACCGAAAATATAAAAACATTTTAAGAAAATAAGCGTAAATACGAATCAAATAAATGAAAACATGCTATTAAATGAACTAACCCAAAAAACTGCATATTGGTAACGGTGTTGTAATAATAGGGATATCCCAAAAAAATACGTACTAATAGTTCAAACAAATCATAAAAGCCAACTGTGATAAATATTAATTTATGAAAAAGTATATTAAAAAGCATTATTATTATAAATGAAACAAAACTATGAACTATGGACCGTACCATAGTATAGGTATTTCTATATTTTTAGCTCCATAATTTCTGTTAAAATATTAGGAAAATGTATTAAGTACCGTAAAAGTGCTAAATTTGAGCTATTACTGATAATATTATATTCATAACAAATTATCATAGAAGGTTAGGTTCCACATACCTATTATAGTTTAATTTAACTACAACCAGTGGCGCCGGGGTCCTTCAAAAATGGTGGTTCAAAATATCATCTTAGTTTAGAACCTACCACACACCCACCCGATGGACCAATAACCAATAGTTGATACATTTTAACAAAATATAACATATAACTATATAAGTATCCATGAAATTATTTTAATATAATATATACAACAATGTACTATACATACATAATGTTACTGATAAAACCTAATAAAGCAGCAGCAAGTAGTATTCTCATTGTGGCAAATGAAAGTTAGCTATATTCGCAATGTAAATTCATTTAATTCAATAAATTCATCAGTTTTTAAAATATAAAATCCTTTAAACCGATGAGACAAAGTTTAAAAATATAAAAGAAGTTAAGTGTATACATATAAGTGTATAACATATTAATTTAAAAAATAAAATTCCATCAAACTTAATTAACATACTAAAAATTATTATACCATTAGTCATTAGTCATAACCGTTTTAAATAAATTATAATAGTAAATAGGTAGCCAATTATATTATGGAAACATTATTTTATATTCAATATTTTGTATAATTTGAACACCTTGCTAACACAACTTTACTTTATACATTTAAACATTCATGCTTTCATATTGAAGAATAAATAATAAATAAATGTTACTATTTTAGCAGTAGGTATAGGTTAGATTATGAATAATTTTATACACTTTAATTTAATTATACGATCTTTTTATAACATTACTACATTAGTATAGATTTAAAATTCTTTTGATAAAATTAAGATTGAATATCATTATTATTTGTATATATATTATTTTGATAAAAATAAATATATATTAAAGTTTATGTACATATTATTTATGTATAAAATATTAATGTACCAAAGTCAAAATTCAAAATTCATCGAATACATCTTAAGTCAAATTAACCAAATAATTATAGTATAATATTAATAAAGAACTCACAATAATAATGTTACCTAATTAAGTATAAAAAATAAAAATCGAGTAAAAATGTAAAATAGTTTTTAATTTTTGTTCATTTTTAACTAGTTTAAAAATAATTGTTTATGTAATAAAATATTGTAAATAAAATATATTATAATATATAACCTAATTACTTACATAATATGGGCTATGATAATTATTTATATAGATACAACTATTATTTAATATTTAATGTTATTACCTACTTAAATTACTAATTTATATAATTATATCTATGAATTAGGTATTCAATAAATCAAGTATTTACAAAGAAAAATAAGTACCTACATAGATTCTATAATATTTATTAACCATCAGACTATTAAAAAAAAAAAATATATTAATTTATAGACAAAATTAAACAATATTAATAAAAACAATACTTACCTAACTCAAAAGTTTCATCAATTTCTCTTTTTTTTTGAAAATATGTTCACAGGTTTATACAAATTACAATTACGCCTGTTAAATTATAACTTGATATTATATTATTATACACCCCAGTGCCAACAAGCACCCACCCACCCAATTTAGGTGGTTCATTTGAACCACTTAAAGTACGTACTCGGCGCCACTGACTACAACATTCTAGTAGAATCTGAAAAAATTTGGTCCCACGACTCTGATCACATAAACTTTAAATACTAAACTACGGGTCTGAAATTTAGTTTATATAGATCTAAATAATCCAAAACATAAATTGCTTCAAAATATAAAAATAAAGTGTCTTGTATTGTAATAGGTAGGTAACTATCAAAAAAAAAAAAACTAAAAAAAATCATACTTGAAATCTATATATAATATACGTATATTGTAATAGATGTTCAAATGTTTATTATACTACATTATAAAAAATTAATTAAAATTCAATATAATACATTATAACACGCGTTCAAATGTACCTTTCACACCACATATTTTGTTATTTCACACAGTCTCTCTTCAATTTCAAATTTTTCTTCAAATTATCCCAAATTATCTACAAAATATAAATGTTTAGTAAATTGGAAGACTTGACTAAGTATTTAATCATTAATCTAAAAGAGACGTGCCGGGTCGCCACATTACTATATCGAGGGGCCGTGGTGCAAGTGTCGTCCATAAATATCATAACATATATTATATTAGAAATACAAACTTAATATTTCACTAACAGTAAAAAAAATATTACGAAATGTACTATACTCATATTATATTATGATTGTATTAGTTACAAACTCTTGAATTAAGAGTTATGTTTGAGGATTTATTAATTTCCTAAAAGGAAATGCCTCAAAGTCACCACAGTAGGTTGAGTGACCGTAGTTAAAGTGCCGTCCACCAATAAAGTACCTGAAAAAAAAAAAACGATTAATTCAAATATAGAAGGTATTTATATCATGTGCTTTTATCAAGGAATGATTGTGTTAGTCACAGTCTTGTGTAAATGATATTGTCTTATGTTTTCCCAATCTAATTAAACAAAATACTGAAAATTAATGAAATCACAAATATTAATAGAATAGAGAGACTGTGCGTTGATTTACAAATTTGTCTCTTAAATTTACTTTTTGCATAGAGGAAGGTGGGCTGGGCTTTTAATATCAGAGTATGAGGGACAGGGCTGGGATTTCATATTATGAATTGAAATATTTGTGGACACTGGACGACAAAAGGACCATCCTCCATAGCATGTTTCAATTAGTGCAAAATAAAATTAATTGAATACGTTATAAAGTTGCTCCCGTGCTCGACATTATCCTGGTATTTTTTAAAAAAAATATGAAGCTAAAAATGTTGTTTTAAAAGAACCTTTCATGTGCATGTGTTGCCTCCAAGTGTGTGTGGTGAGAGGATAGATGCTGATAAGTCATTAATAGAGACTCGTTGATCGATTTTATGCTGGGTATGGCTCCATCATAGATAATAAAGATATGGATAGGACATTTATCAGCGGTCTTGGAGGGGAACAATTGAGGCCAAATAAAGTATACCAATATCGAGTATCAATATAAAGTAGCCTTAATTGCATTCCCCTCCGGTAACGTGGCCTATCCATATCTTTATTATCGATGGGCTCCATCCATAGCATGGATTAAGGTGTCAACAATCAAAGGTTCAACTTGATAATCAAACACTTAAGTTTGGCAACCTGCAACTCAGGATCTTTTTATTCAAAGTGTCCTAATAAGTCATAAGGAGGTTAGTTAGGTAAACCTATGGTTGGTTGAAGCTATGGTGCTGATGGACGACTAGCGAGACAGGTCGTGAGCTTTGCGAAGATCTTTTTCTACTAACTTTACTATCAAGGTATTCCATATTGTAAACATAACAATGAAAGAAAATATTTAAATATTATTAATTTGGTTCGGTTAGGTAAGGATAGGACAGGAAATTAGACGTTAACTAATTATCATAGTTTTTAACACGGTCTTAAAGACTGTCAGCTAGAGTTGTACCAGTATAGTTATTAAAAACTTAAATACAGCCAACATTAAATAATGATGTTTGTACCACGACAAATTATAAAATATAAAAAAATATTGTTTTATTAGGATTTTATAATGTTATCAATACTCGTGAGTTTCTGGAAATAGAAAATGTATAAAATCAATAGTTTTAATTTAAAACATGGTTTTGTGTTTTGGTGTCCTATTGTCGAAGAATTCTCAAGATTTCCTTCCCACATTTTTTTACATTGTACTAAGTATACTTTTTTTCCGCACATATTTACAAAGACTAAAACAGATATCTGACTATGTTTTTATTTGCATTTAGTTTTTAAAGTTTGTAATTTAATATTGACTGTAGACCCAGCCAAACACAATATTATTTTAAATTAAACATTATTTTACATCCTTAATAAATTACATTCATTTTTATACATTTTCTAATACATATATTACGGTGATACACCTCTGATCATAATAACTGTTCGTATTATTATAATGTAAACAATACCTAATTTTTGGAATGTAGTTATTAGGTACTGATGTATTTAGCTTCCAGCATATTCTTTTGTTTAGTGTTATTTCACCCAGGTTTCTCAAACAATTTTTTTTTTCAATTCATTGAATTCTAATAGATTGATTTGTATAAATATATTTCAACATGTACCGGTTATACCTAGGAGTACACTGAGTACCTGTGTACATACTATATAATTTGAAAAGAGGCTGTCTCACGTTCACCATTCAATTTAATTTTTATATATTTGACTTTTTTGATTTTTTTATACATATCTTAATTTAAAAAATTTAAAAACTGTTTAAGATTTGGATATTTTAGTTTGAACTCTTTAATGTGTGGTTTTACTATTTAAATTTTTCTATAATTTTTTTTTGTTTCTAAGATGCATTTGTCTGAGGGCTCTTACACATCGCTTCAATTTAATTCGTAATTTTTTTAACTGTTGTTGTATTTTTTATAGATATTTTTTAAACATTGATAACCTGATACCCTCTGTATTATCATTCTTTAGTGAGCTTATCATTTTGAATAGTTTTTCTGTTTAAAATTCTGGACATTTTCGTGTGTACTCTTTAATATGTATTCCTAAAGTAAAATTGTTTCTAAATATTTTTTTGGTTTTCTAAAGTGCATTTGGCTGCGGGCGCCAACACCTACTTTCAATTTTTTTTTATGATTTTAATTCTAGTTGAATTTTTTGAACACTGATAACCTGATGCCTTATGAATAATCCTTCTTTTATAAACTACCTATAATTATTCTGAATAGTATTTTCTGTCGAAGAATTTGAGTATTTTAGTTTGTTATGTGTATTCCTAAATTAAAATTTTTTCCAAATTTTTTTTTTGGTTTTCTAAAATGCATTTGCCTGCGGGCGCCAACTTCCCCTTTCAATTTTTTTTTTTTTGTAATGATACTCTAGTTGAATTTTTGTGTAGCTTGAACATTGATAACCTGGTGCCCTATGAATAATCCTTCTTTAATAAACTACCTATAATTATTCTGAATAGTTTTTTCTGTCAAAGAGTTTGAATATTTTAGTTTGTAATTTGTATTCCTAAATTAAAATTTTTTCCAAATTTTTTTTTTGGTTTTCTAAAATGCATTTGCCTGCGGGCGCCAAAACCCTCCTTCAATTTTTTTTTTTTAGTTATGTAACTCTAGTTGAATTTTTGATTTTGAGTACACCGATGAATGTATTGATTTTACAAAGATGTGTTTTTTAATTTTTTTTTGCGTCCGTCATCACCTATTAGGACAGTAAAAGTTCTTGGATTTTCTTCAACATTAACTTTTCTGATAGGATACCCTCTGTATTATCATTCTTTAGTAAGCTTATCAATTTGAATAGTTTTTTCATTTACGATTATGGACTACTTGGTTTGAACTCTTTTAGGTGTGTTCCTACTATTTAATTTTTTCAAAATATTTTTTTTTTTGTTTTCTTAAATACATTTGCCTGCGGGCGCCAACCCCCCCTTTCAATTTTTTTTTTTGTAATGTTACTCTAGTTGAATTTTTGTGTAGATTGAACATTGATAACCTGGTGCCCTATGAATAATCCTTCTTTAATAAACTACCTATAATTATTCTGAATAGTTTTTTCTGTCGAAGAATTTGAGTATTTTAGTTTGTTATGTGTATTCCTAAATTAAAATTTTTTCCAAATTTTTTTTTTGGTTTTCTAAAATGCATTTGCCTGCGGGCGCCAACTTCCCCTTCAATTTTTTTTTTTTGTAATGATACTCTAGTTGAATTTTTGTGTAGCTTGAACATTGATAACCTGGTGCCCTATGAATAATCCTTCTTTAATAAACTACCTATAATTATTCTGAATAGTTTTTTCTGTCAAAGAGTTTGAGTATTTTAGTTTGTAATTTGTATTCCTAAATTCAAATTTTTTCCAAATTTTTTTTTTGGTTTTCTAAAATGCATTTGCCTGCGGGCGCCAACCCCCCCTTTCAATTTTTTTTTTTTGTAATGTTACTCTAGTTGAATTTTTGTGTAGCTTGAACATTGATAACCTGGTGCCCTATGAATAATCCTTCTTTAATAAACTACCTATAATTATTCTGAATAGTTTTTTCTGTCAAAGAGTTTGAATATTTTAGTTTGTAATTTGTATTCCTAAATTAAAATTTTTTCCAAATTTTTTTTTTTGGTTTTCTAAAATGCATTTGCCTGCGGGCGGCAACACCTACTTTCAATTTTTTTTTATGATTTTAATTCTAGTTGAATTTTTTGAACACTGATAACCTGATGCATTATGAATAATCCTTCTTTTATAAACTACCTATAATTATTCTGAATAGTTTTTTCTGTCGAAGAATTTGAGTATTTTAGTTTGTTATGTGTATTCCTAAATTAAAATTTTTTCCAAATTTTTTTTTTGGTTTTCTAAAATGCATTTGCCTGCGGGCGCCAACCCCCCCTTTCAATTTTTTTTTTTTGTAATGTTACTCTAGTTGAATTTTTGTGTAGCTTGAACATTGATAACCTGGTGCCCTATGAATAATCCTTCTTTAATAAACTACCTATAATTATTCTGAATAGTTTTTTCTGTCAAAGAGTTTGAATATTTTAGTTTGTAATTTGTATTCCTAAATTAAAATTTTTTCCAAATTTTTTTTTTTGGTTTTCTAAAATGCATTTGCCTGCGGGCGCCAACACCCTCCTTCAATTTTTTTTTTTTAGTTATGTAATTCTAGTTGAATTTTTGATTTTGAGTACACCGATGAATGTATTGATTTTACAAAGATGTGTTTTTTTAATTTTTTTTTGCGTCCGTCATCACCTTAGGACAGTAAAAGTTCTTGGATTTTCTTCAAATTGACTTTTCTTATAGGATACCCTCTGTATTATCATTCTTTAGTAAGCTTATCAATTTGAATAGTTTTTTCATTTACGATTATGGACTACTTAGTTTGAACTCTTAATGTGTGTTCCTACTATTTAATTTTTCAAAATATTTTTTTTGTTTTCTTAAATACATTTGCCTGCGGGCGCCAACCCTCCCCTTTCAATTTTTTTTTTTTGTAATGTTACTCTAGTTGAATTTTGTGTAGCTTGAACATTGATAACCTGGTGCCCTATGAATAATCCTTCTTTAATAAACTACCTATAATTATTCTGAATAGTTTTTTCTGTCAAGAGTTTGAATATTTTAGTTTGTAATTTGTATCCTAAATTAAAATTTTTTCCAAATTTTTTTTTTGGTTTTCTAAAATGCATTTGCCTGCGGGCGCCAACAACTACCTTCAATTTTTTTTTATGATTTTTGCTCTAGAGAATTCTTAAACATTGATAACCTTGAGTCATACGAATAATCCTTCTTTAATGAACTAAATATTATGAATAGTTTTTCCGTTTAAGATTATGGACATCTTAGTTTGAACTCTTTATTGTGTGTTCCTACTATTTAATTTTTTCAAAATATTTTTTTTTATTTTCTTAAATACATTTGCCTGCGGGCGCCAACCCCCCCTTTCAATTTTTTTTTGTAATGTTACTCTAGTTGAATTTTTGTGTAGCTTGAACATTGATAACCTGGTGCCCTATGAATAATCCTTCTTTTATAAACTACCTATAATTATTCTGAATAGTTTTTTCTGTCAAAGAGTTTGAATATTTTAGTTTGTAATTGTATTCCTAAATTAAAATTTTTTCCAAATTTTTTTTTTTGGTTTTCTAAAATGCATTTGCCTGCGGGCGCCAACCCCTCCTTCAATTTTTTTTTTTAGTTATGTAACTCTAGTTGAATTTTTGATTTTGAGTACACGATGAATGTATTGATTTTACAAAGATGGTTTTTTTATTTTTTTTTTTTGCGTCCGTCATCACCTATTAGGACAGTAAAAGTTCTTGGATTTTCTTCAACATTAACTTTTGATATAGGATACCCTCTGTATTATCATTCTTTAGTAAGCTTATCAATTTGAATAGTTTTTTCATTTACGATTATGGACTACTTGGTTTGAACCTTTTAGGTGTGTTCCTACTATTTAATTTTTCAAAATATTTTTTTTTTGTTTTCTTAAATACATTTGCTGCGGGCGCCAACCCCCACTTTCAATTTTTTTTTTTGTAATGTACTCTAGTTGAATTTTTGTGTAGATTGAACATTGATAACCTGGTGCCTATAATAATCCTTCTTTAATAAACTACCTATAATTATTCTGAATAGTTTTTCTGTTGAAGAATTTGAGTATTTTATTTGGTTATGTGTATTTCTAAATTAAAATTTTTTCCATATTTTTTTTTTTTGGTTTCTAAAATGCATTTGCTTGCGGGCGCCAACCCCCCCTTTCAATTTTTTTTTCGTAATGTTACTCTAGTTGAATTTTTGTTGTAGCTTGAACATGATAACCTGGTGCCCTATAATAATCCTTCTTTAATAAACTACCTATAATTATTCTGAATAGTTTTTCTGTTGAAGAATTGAGTATTTTATTTTGTTATGTGTATTCCTAAATTAAAATTTTTTCCATATTTTTTTTTTAGTTTTCTAAAATGCATTTGCTTGCGGGCGCCAACCCCCCCTTTCAATTTTTTTTTTTTAGTAATGTAACTCTAGTTGAATTTTAGATTCTGAGTACACCGATGAATGTATTGATTTTACAAGGAGTGTGATTTTTTTAATTTTTTTTTGTGTGTCCGTCATCACCTTTTAGGTAAGTAAAAGTTCTTGGATTTTCTTCAACAGTAACTTTTCTGTTAGTATTATCATTCTTTGTAAGCTTATCAATTTGAATAGTTTTTCTGTTAAAATTCTGGACATTTTTGTGTGTACTTTGTAGTGTGTATTCCTAAAGTAAAATTTTTTCCAAATTTAGTTTTTTGGTTTTCTAAAATGCTTTAGCGGTCGCCAACACATCCCTTCAATTTTTTTTTATGATTTTAAACTCTAGTTGAATTTTTGAACATTGATAACCTGGTACCTTATGAATAATCCATCATAATGAACTAAATATTTTGAATATTTTTTTTTTTAAGATTCTGGACATTTTGTTTAAAATTTGTAATGTGTATTGTATTCCCACTATATGATTTATTTAAAATTTTTTTTTAACAAAAATTAGTTACTTATATGATTAGTGACATTAGTGACGTATAACTGATAAGTTTAAAAAATTTTAATGAACTATTTTAATTTTTTCGACTTAAA